>OMLM01017215.1:0-11206 GCA_900302695.1 Helostoma temminkii | reverse complement strand
ACAAGCAAAGCAAAGCGCTGTCAGAAGAAGCGTCTTTTTTGTGGGATGTAAGTGCAAGAAAGTTTTTTCTTTTTGTTTAATATAAGTGCATTTCAGTTTTTTGTGTGTTTAAGTGCACAGGAAGTTGTGGAAAATCAGTTTTCATGAGTTTTTGAATATTGGCAGTGAGTTCAGTAGCTCAGTCCACCGTCCTGGGACCACAAAGTGACACTTGGTGATGTTATTTTGAAGCTGCTGTGCAGTGAAGGTCAAAAAACCTGAAAGGAAATAACAACAACAGAATTGTGACATCTGTTGAATAACAGTGATGCGAAGTCGAAGCGAATGTGACTGACAGGTGTTGGTGACCGCAGATGAAAAAACGTTTTCGTCATAATTGGATTCGGGCCACTTTTGACTGCAGTGAGAACGTGAGTGTGTTTGTAGAGAACATACTCACGATTCTATAAACATGATGGCAAAATATTCACCATTAATAAAGTGACAAGACATAAATACAGTAAACTGCAGTACAACATCCAGATTCATGACTCCACTGTTGGTTCAGACACTGATCACTGGGTCGAGGTCAGGAAGAGAAAATCCAACTGTTACTTCACACACGTCTTTAAAAAGTCTTTTCTTCCCTGAACCCAACCAGGACTCGCAGAACCGGACCGGACTACAGTCTGTAGTTGGTATAGAATATAGACATAATGAAAATCATATTTCATGTCTTGCACTGCCAGCCCAGTTCAACACATGTAGGAGTCCGCGCTGAATCTGTTCTGTGGCCTTTCTTCTAGAACACTCTGGTCCAGATTCAAACCCATGAACCATCACCAGGATCCAGGATGAAAACACTGTGGAACCTGGTCTGCACAGTCCTCACAAGTTAAACCAGTGCTCCCAGTATCAATAAAACTGCTCAATCATTACTAGTTCATTCAGTCATTGTTTTGCTCATTTTTAAGCAACAGTGTCACATATTTGATGATTTGCTGCTTTTCTCCGTTTTATATCATAAAGAGAAATGGAAACTTTAACAGAGCACAGTGTGATGTAACTGGTGTGTGAACTGGTGTTCACTGCCGACCAGCAGGAGGCAGCAGAGTGACACGAAGCAGCAGCCGAGTGTGTGTGTGTACCAACGATGATGAAGATGACGATGAAGTCATAGCTTAGATAAGTGGGACACACACTGTGAACAGCATCAGTAACTGAGACGAGTTTAAAAGAGAAGGAAAACACACTTAGAAGGAAGAAGATGGTTTTAATTAAAGCTGTGTGTGTGTGTGTGTGTGTGTGTGTGTGTGAATCACGTACCATAAAACAGCAGAGGTGATTCAGCACACACTGTGCTCTCTCTCACTGAGGACCCTTCTCATCACGTTGTGTTTCAGTTGTGTGAAGCTGAATTAAACAGGAACTGCAGAGCGACACTGCCGAACCTTCACTCCAGTAAAAACAGAGCGGCCCCCTGCTGGGCTCAGATCACATGCAGAAGCTTGAGTCAATGTAAAGCAGTAGCAGTAGGAGATGGAGCTGATTGGCCCTCAGCTAAAGTTAGAGCAAATCCACAGAACAGAGGGCTCGGTCCAGCCTAAAGTCCCGTCAGTACCATCAGTACCATCAGTAATCTGGCTTCTGGACCGGCAGTTGGTTTTGTGGCAGGTCAGAAATTCTGGACATCTGCCTGCAGAGTGAGCAGTTCCTGCAGCCGTGTCACTGAACAAACACAGCTCACAACATGTAGAGAGTCAAGTTAAAGGACTGGAGAATTCATTAGTGTGTGTGCGTGTGTGTGTGTGTGTGTGTGTGTGTGTGTGCTGCTCACCACAAGGCACGCGCCACTTGTTGCCAGCTTCAACACACACACATCAGTCATGGGTGTTGGCTCTTTGAACAGAGGACAGACCACAGGCATCTGCAGAGAGAAACTGTGGAAACTGAAGGAGCAGCTCTTTGATCCATATTTCACATGTCCCATGTGAACAGTATTTTCTGTTTCTATCGTGTCTTCGTGGACGTTTCTCAGCTGTTTGTGCTCGTTTCTGTCTCGCTCTGGTCGATGTTTCTCTCTGGACAAATGACGTTTTCCCTCCGTTTTTGTTCATCAGCTATTTTATAGTGTTTGGTCATTTTGTGCCTGTTTATGATCACTGTGTTTCTATTTATGGTCACTGTTCACGTGTTAGTGGTTTTTATAATCAGTGTGACACTAAACACCCTTGTTAGGAATCTTGGTTAAATCGTTGATGAGATAAAAACTTCAGTGGCCACATCACTGCTGTGAAACATCATCATCTGAAATGAGAAACTTCACTTTATTTCTTGCAGGCTGGACCACTGGACTCTCAGGGAGACAGAACCCAGGGACCAGTGACTGATGCTGCTTCTAATTCATATTCCTCTTTCATTTATTTTATGAATCCTGATTTAAACTTTTATACGCTTCATCATTTTCTACTCTTTGATTCACAGTTCACAGTCTGACTTGTCCTGTTTGAACAATATGTTTCTTCTTGTTGTATTACTGCACTTTTAACAGAGTCAGAAACGTTCAGGATGGACAACAAACACAACTAAAAAATGACCCAAAGCAAAGACACAAGGAAAAAGAAAAAGCCCATTTTCTGTTTGACTGTTTGTGTCTTTTACACTGAACAATGGGACAAAACCCCACAGCTGAAAATACACTAAGTGTCATCACTGTCCCACCTCCGTCGGTGTCCTGCTGCCAAACACAGGACGCCACGTGCCTCTGCAGGTTCCAGCGTTCATGACAAGTTTAAAAAGCTAAAGTTGTAGATCATCCTGAAAATGGGGAGCAGGTCACATCAGAACCGAGCTACGACCTCTATTAGAAATAAGATACAGCAGGACACCTTCGTTGGAAACTGTCACTGTCCTGGACAGGACAGAGGAATCAGGCCAGTAGTTTAATATCCAAACGGTGAGTTTACAGCATGTGCATGTCTACATCTATATCTGTCAGGTGATAGATCATATCTATGTGTTATGATATCACAGTTCCTGTGAAGTGACTCCAGACCTGTTCGAGGCCTCAGCTTCACCTTTTATTACTTATCTAGCACTCGAGGGTTGAGCAGGACCAGCACCGGGCCAGATAAGGATAAAAGCCGGCCTCGGGGTGGAGACTTACATTTCTCCAATCAGACGTGATTTGGGACGACTTAGCCCATAAAACACCAGATTTACAGCAGAGAGCAGGACAGTGCATCGCTGCTCTCTGTTTATTAGTTGACCTTTTCTTTCCGTGGACACCAAACCGCATAAAACTAAGTGTTGTCCGACCAGAGAGGACACGCTGAGGTTACCGTCCTCTGTCTCTGATGGACATGTGCTCCACGTGTCGGAGCTTCTTCTCTGCTGCTGCTGTGTGTTTAACCATCGTATCTGTTTCCTGTTGTGTCCCCTGCACTAAATTCTGAGCATTTTAAAAGCTGCAATGGTCAAATCAAACATCTTGTATTCAGCTCTCTGGACTTCACAGTCCCTGCTGCTGATGTATCAGGACATGCGCAGTGTGGTCTTCATTAGCTCATGCTGCTGTTCCTTTGTGCACGTGCAGCATGTGTAGGTACTGAGCTTGGATTTAAAGTCAGATCAGTGGTTCTCATTAAACACTAGAGCTCATTCACCTCAGCACTTTCTCTCTGCCTTCGTTTCTAACTCTTATTTTGGAAGCAAAGCGCTTAGTGAGAGACAGACCAGAGTAAACTGACTGAATTATAGACACACAAGAGGAGAAGTCACTCGTTTAGACGTCTACTTTGTGTTGGTTTCAGTTACAGTTGGTCTTTAGACTTTCCCCCATTCATTCTTCACTCATTCATCAGTAGTAGATGGTGGATATTTTATCCATGTCTGAATGCAGTGAGACATACAGACAGACCAGCACTGCACTCAATGCACATAAAACTGAATTAAAGAAATACCCAGTGAAAAGTGACTGAAGCCTTTTTCACACATGCACTGGACTCCGGACTTTCTCCGGACTTTACCCGCATGTGGGACATCACATGGGCATCACGCGGACTTTATCCTCTTCTCAGGGTGATCACAGCGAGAGTGTGGATGTTCCCTGTGAGTAGATCTGCTCAGCACAACATTGTTAAATGGAGGAAATATTTATCAGCTTTCTGCTCGTGTTTTTTTGTACCACATGGTTCCTCCTGCTCTCTCTACACAGACATTTCTTCTGATGTGTGAACGCATTTCCAACAGAGTGTGTCCAGGTGGGTGCTGCATGTGTGACAGTGTAACTCCGAGTGAAGTCCGGACCTGATCGCCCGGAGACAGTCCGGACTGCATGTGTGAACAGGGCTTTATTTAGACGTGTACAGACACTTTGTGTTGTAATGATTCCTCCATTCATCCAGCTGCTTCTCAGCAGCCTTTGTTATGCACATGTGATAATCAGAGTTCTCTGGGAGAAATCTACCTGAGGAAATCAGGTTTCTCTAATCCCCTACCACCATCACAGAACCCAGGTTTCCCATTTACATGACAGTTAAGAAATCAGCAGAGTGGAGACAGCCAATAGTAACCTGATTTCTAATGTCCTTGTAAACACACTGTCTGATCTGATTACGTTTATAGATGAGATCCTATCAACTGGATGTGGTAGGTGGATCTGAACAAAGCCAAACTGTTGTCCCCTTGTTTGCAGTCTTTATGCTAAGCTAAGCTAAGCTAAGCTAAGCTAGGCTAACCAGCTGCAGGATTATATTTACTGTAGAGTTATGAGGGCGAACACAACCTCAGATGAAATGTTGAACTGTTCCTGTGAGAAGCTCTGACTATTAAACAGGTCCTATCAGGTTTCATGTGTTTATCTGCTGTTTCCCTTCATCTCAACATCTTCACAAAAAACAAGTGAAACTTTAAAGCTGAAGAAGAGAGAGAGAGAGAGGAGCGACATGAGAGGAGTGAGAAGGAGAGGATGGAAGAAAGAGACAGAGCGTACAGTAGAGTGATGTAAGCTGGAAAAACAGGGAGGGAAAGTGATGAACAGAGAGAGATGGGGACTGATAGCGTGATGAGAAAAGACAGATAGTGATTTAACAGAGAGAGAGAGAGCAGTCCTGACACTGAGCCGTGTTGCTAGGCAACTGCACAGCTCCCCTTTGAAGTTTCCCTTCATTGTTTTTTTTTTCCAACAATCAGGTCAGAGCGAGGCTCAGCAGTAACCACGGCAACCACCTCAGCACCACGCCTGGCGGCCGTCCCGTCCCCCGAGTCTGTCAAAGTGCCCTCAAACAGAAGTTTTAGCCCCGAGTTCAGTCTCCCAGGCGATGGTCCTGTCACGCTGGAAACAGACAGCGCAGCTCGGTGCAGGAGGTTTTAGCCACTAGAGGCACAAACGCTCCACAACAAGCAGACGGAGTGTGAAAACAGCGCAGGGGCTGTGTTGGTGGGGGTGACTTATAGAGTGAGCACGAACCACATCAGACACCAGAACAGCAGCAGTCCGATCCTGCGTGCTCAAACTGGAACCAGGTCCAGATCCAGGGCCAGTCCACGCTGCCTGTTTGCTAGAAGGTGCCTTCCTGTGCGACCGGCCTGCAGCGGCAGAAACATCAGGTTTAACTAATTCACAAAAACAGTTCGTCAAACAGTGTGTGCAGCTGTGTTCACAGGAAATGACTCAATTTTCATCTTTCACTGTGATTTAAAGGTTTCACAGCAGAAAGTGTGATCAGTGTTCAGCTGTGTTTCTGCTCTGCATGTGTCTGGGTTGTGGACACACACACACACACACACACACACACTGCCATGTGCTGAATATCAGACAAACCTCAGAGAAATAAAAATAAATGAAGACAGAGACAGAGAATTTGTTCTGCTCTGCAGCTCGTAAACTCCACTCAACTACCAGCTGCACACACACACACACACACAGGGTCCAGATGTGTTGTGTAATAGTAGCAGGGATGTAAAGAAGAAAGCATGCAGAAGGTCCCGCAACCACAGAAACACACACAGGAGTCCATTGTCATGCATGCTGCTGGCTGTTTCACGCCAACTTAAAGAGATTAACGGGCGATCGGTATCAATTTACATTGAAAAGAGAGCGAGAGAGGGGGGAGGTGACGTGTGAGAGAAAGGAGAGGGAGAGAAAATGGTTTTCAGGGACATAAACACAGAGAAAAACAGAAACAAAACAGTTAGTGGAGAAAGAGACGGTCGTTAGTAAAGCTTCTGTTCGGCCTCCACAGTCTGGATCAGAGCGATTTCTAACCTGACTCCAGATTCTGATCCTGATCCGTGTATCGGACACTGCTCCTGACAGTCCAGTGTGTGGTTTCTGTTCCTTTAATGAAGACCCTGCTTCACTGTGCATCATTAAATGTATTTACAGTTTAGTTGCACCAGAACAAACAGTAATTGCGGAGAAGACGGGTCTGGATTCACTGAACTCTTCAGTCAAACAAATCCTGTTTTAATAAATAATGAACCAATGAAATGTGTGTTCACTTCACTGTGCAGGAACAGCTCAAATAAACATTTTTTAAAGTGTGAAATCCAGCTGTTATCAGTTAGAGGGGTTTATTTATTATCTTTTCTAATATTCTAGTTGTATCTATGCCAGATGTTCTAAAAACTGACAACGAAATTACAACAGACTTTCATTACACTTTACATCAACAAAGAAACACACTCCACTTTTAAAGCAATGAAATAAACAGTAAACCTTTTATTTTCATTGTGTTGTGTGAGTAGAGGTGTGATCAGAGTGGGTCAGGTCAGTGAACCCTGAGCCCTCAGTCAGGTTACTGTGATGATCACAGCTGCTTCAGCTCAGGACACTGTGGGAAGCCAAACATCAGTTCTGTGCAGAAACACTACCGAGTTCTCTGAGCTCGTGACAGACGGACTGAACCACAGTAGAAATGTTTTCAGTGGCCGGATGAGTCCATGTTCCAGCTGGTTTTAGGGGGAAAACGGACATCAGGTTCTCTGTGCCAAAGATGAAAAACACAAGTCTAAGTTCATCCACACTGCAGGTAAAATCCAGATTATTTTTATGACAGTCCGAACAGCACAATTGACATGAGATCAGATTTTATTCCAATCAGTCCTGGTCCAGTTTCATACGTGGTCCTAAATCCTCAGACCTCAGTCTGAGCAGTCAGGTCTCGCTTCATCTGAATGTTTCTCCAGAGATCAGTGTCTAATCGTGTAGAGGTCCTGGCAGATGTAATCAGAGGTGTTGACGTCCTGACACTTGGTATGAAACCTGCTTCAGTGAAGCCGCTCAGCTGCGTCCGTGTTTACTTCCACATATACGACATGCTGCGTGTGACGTCACATTACTGTTCCTCTGCACGTGTGCGTCTCTTCAGGGCCGTGGTCAGTTCACACCGGAGTCTGACATATGTCACATTTAAACAACAGACACGCAGGAAATCAGATCTGATCAGAAAATCTGAATTGAGCATTAAGACCTGCAGCGTTAAAGCCACAAAGAATGTGTGATGGTTCAGGACGTCAGTGTGGGTGACTGCAGATAAGACAGACTTCAGATCAGACACCTGCTGCCATCACGGCGTCTCTTCCAGAACGTTAGTGGATATTTCATCAGTACAACACCAGGCCTCACTCTGCTTGTGTTCCAGCTATACTGCTTCGTCGACATGAAGTGTTTGACTGACCTGCAGTTCACACCTGTCTCCTACTGAAAAAGTATGGAGCATAATGAAGAGAATCAGACGACAGCCACCACGCACTGCTGAGCAGCTGAAGTCTTATATCCAGACAAAAACTGCAACAGTCAGACACAGACAGTATCCTCAGTTTGCTTTTTATCATAAAATGTAATTAAGTGGTTCAGTGTAAACGCTGACAATATTTGTACTTCACTTCACAGAACTTTTCTCTGGAAACGCTTGTACATGACTTCACCAGCTGCTCAGTTGTTGCTCTTTCTCTCTGTCCACATGGTTCTTTTGTTTCACTTTCTTAAATTTTCCTCCTCTACAAGAGTGGATGAAGTAAAAAAGACTAAACATGGAAGAAAGATGGAAGAGAGAGGCCAGAAAAAAAGTGGGAAGGAAAAGCAAAGGGTCAGAAAGATGAGCGGGATCCCAGGATGGAAACGAGGTGACGGGGATGAAGTTTGGAGCAAAGTAGAGAAGAAGGAAGGAAGGAAGGAAGGAAGGAAGAATGGAGAGGGAGAAAAACAGTGGATTGTGGTGTGTTTAGAAAGAGGAGAAACCTCATCAGAGAGCGAGGGATCAGTAAACGAGAGAATCATCAGAGCTGCACGCTGTGTTTACAGAGTTCATCTAATCTGACATCTATTGTTACGCTGCTCAGTCGTGTAAGAAAAACAAGAAAGTAAAAGAAGGAAGGAGAGAAACGAGAGAAACGAAGGCACAGATGAAAAGAGGAGAGGGCTAGACCCCTCAAGTGGCTTCAATTAAGAAAATTACAGAGAGAAGCAGTGAAAGAAAAAGACACACAGAGAAAGAAGGCAAAACCAGAACTGTCAAACTCAGAGCTGATTACAGGGTGAACCCTCCGACTGCAGCCCAGAACCCCGCAGGATCTAACCCCAGTCTAAACCTGAACCTGAGCCCAGCCCTGAGACCGGGCTATTTTAGGCTCCAGCTGCTGGAAACACTGAGTCTGCTGCTCTGGAGCTGCTCTGTCTGCAGTCAGGCTGGTTTTCAGTAAATGTACAGCTGGGCCACAAATGACCAGTTCAGTTGTCTTTTGGATCCAAAGGCCTTTTCAGACAGAGGTCTGAGATCTGCCTTGAAGTCGCCCCGTCCCTTCGTTAATGCAGCTAATCTCTGAACAGTGTTTTTACACAGCTGCCAGGATCCTGATATTAGAACGATGAGCTTTTGCTAGTCAACACAATGCTAATATGGTTTGTACCTTGCTTGGAAGGAATTAGCTGCATGTGTTACTCAGGTTAAGTTGCTGTTCCACACAGAAGATTGTTCATAGCTGTGAAGATTTGCGTTGTATCTAGGTCTGGTTTTTATCCTGAACATGTCCTGACTGAATTTGCAAATATTTAAACGACTGCTTCTTTTACTGATTATTGAATCTGTACTTTGTATACAGGTTATACATATTTAAGCTGGATGTTGTGTATCTTGTCATAAGACCTTCAAGCCTGCATGTAAGTGTTGGTTGGTGTGTGTGGCTGTTCCATCACCATAACTCCTGCTTCTGCAGACACCCTAATAGCTTTTCTGCCTACATTACATTAGCTGTACATGCAGTGACATACTCCCTCACAAGACATAGGTTTGAAGTCACTTGGTATCCTTGAAAAGTTTCCTCACTGCACGCCACTGGTTGGAGTAAAGTGGCAGACCTTCTGCTGCTTCTTGTCGTCTTAGCAGTTCTCTTTGTTTCTTCTCCAGTGTAGCTCTGTGAAGCTCAAATATGTCTGAATCTGAATCAATAATCGTGTTTCATCTCGGTTTTACTCAACGCACAGCATCTTTTCTCGAGTCTGAATCACACTGTGTTTAACATCATACAAGGCACCAAAGTGAAGACAACTATGGTTAAAGGTAGAGCTAGTTAAGGTTTAATACCATGCCCAATCAGAAATCAGAAAACTGAGATGATTGATGTTGGCAATTTCTCTGGCTACTGCATAAGCTAACATGTCCTGAAGAGTCAGCTAGTAACAAATAGCTAACGTTAGCTAACGTTAGCTAACGTGTCCTGAAAAATCAGATTGAAACAAATAGGTAACCCTAGCTAACAATATGTCTTGAAGAGTCGGCTAAAAACCATTTTCATTGTTAAAGCGGCTGTTAATGTTAACCTGAGTTAGCTTTAGCAGTTAGCTCGCTAATTAGCAGTTAAACCAATCTAATAAATGATTCACTGATTTTCATCTTTAGGACAAAGCTTCAGTTGATGTCATTGGTCACGATGGTCCAGCGACTGATGCAATAAGTTCAAAAAGTTGGTGCCAGGTTGGAACCAGTTTTCATGGCCCAGACCCGTTTTTTTTTCTATAGAAACACAAAGAACTGGTGCAAAGCTAAGCACTAGCTCCGAACCAGCCCCGGTGGAAAAGGGCTACCTTACGTGATCAGCTATAAACATTTGAGGTGATCAGTCCTTTATGGTCGGGAACTCTGATCCTGTTCATGTCAACTGGTTTTCTTCTTTCCTCATCTCCTCACATCCTATGTCCCTGTTTCCTTATGTCCTTTTTTCTCATCTTCTGTGCTAATGTCTTCTCTCCTAGCTTCTTCCTCATTTCCTTGAATTTTCTCTTGATGCTTCTTTATCTTCTCTCTCCTTGTTTCTTCTTATTTCTTCATCTCCTCACCTCCTGCCTCCTTGTTCCGTCTCCTTCTTCATCTCCTCACCTCCTTGTTTCCTCTCCTTCATCTCCTCCCTGGCCTGAGCTTCACCTGTCTGTCTGACTGTCTCACTGTCTCTGACCAGCTGACTCATCACTGACTCATCTGTGTTTTCATGTTTCACATCTTCTTCGCTCAGAAATAATTTTGGATCCTTTAAGACTGATACACGTCCATGGCTGTGTTTCTAATCTGTACTGTGATTGTAGCTGTAACTGTAACTGTACTGTAACTGTACTGTGACTGTAACTGTAACTGTACTGTAACTGTAACTGTACTGTAACTGTAACTGTACTGTGACTGTAACTGTACTGTAACTGTAACTGTACTGTGACTGTAACTGTACTGTAACTGTGACTGTACTGTGACTGTAACTGTACTGTAACTGTAACTGTACTGTGACTGTAACTGTAACTGTACTGTAACTGTACTGTGACTGTAACTGTACTGTAACTGTAACTGTACTGTAACTGTAACTGTACTGTAACTGTAACTGTAACTGTACTGTGACTGTAACTGTACTGTAACTGTACAATTACAGTTACAGATACAGTAAAAGCATAGTTACAGTACAGTTACAGTTACAGTACAGTTACAGTTACAGTTCCTTGAGTAGCTCCGGGCTCTGCTAACTCTAAACTCTAAACATATAAAAGAATCTGATTAATTTTCTGAGAGTCTCCTGTAACTTCACCCCCTGCCTCCCCCCGCTGCCTCTCCTCACCCCTCTCTCTCTCTCTCTCTCTCTCCCTCTCTGTGCCAGTGTCTCTCTCTCAGTCTCTCTCTTCACATCTGGCTCTGGGAGGAGGAACCAGCGGATTAAGGATCCGGACTGAACCAAACGAGGCTGGCGG
>OMLM01017214.1:105895-139443 GCA_900302695.1 Helostoma temminkii | reverse complement strand
TGTGTGTGTGTGTGTGTGTGTGTGTGTGTGTGTGTGTGTGTGTGTGTGTGTGTGTGTGTCTGGAGGGCTCTCAATAGACGTTTTGTTAAATAGTACGCCTGCCAGTGGTTGTTAAAATTCTTCCTGTGTGCATGTGTCTCTGCATGTGTGTACATATACTATATATCCATACATCTGTGTGTGTCCAGGCCAGGCAGCGGGACAGATGTATACCTACCCTGCTCGCTGCTGGAGGAAGAAGAGGCGACTCCACCCTCCCCTGGATCCCCAGCTTCGACTGTGTGAGCTTCGACTAGGTAAAACAAACGCCGCACACATATACACACACTGCAATGCATCGCACTGACATACACTGTGAAAATCATCATCTTTACTCAATTCACGTATTGTTTGTGTCCTCTGTGCTCTTGTACAGTATAGATGCACAGAGCTGTAAGCATGCTGAGTGGCATTAATGCTCGCTATCTGACCATCTGGCTCTGGTTAGCCCGTCTCTTTCACCAGGTCTCCAGGTTCATTCTTTCCCCTGAATCAATGCCTCCTCTCACTGTTCTCTGGTGGTAGACACACACACATGCACACACATTTACATGAGAGCCCAATCACCCCCACACATGACTCTCACTCTTCGTCACAGCACTGAAGCACCCTAACCGGGCCTCTATAATCATTTGTCCATGAGGCATTAGAATGTAAGCGACTCTTATGAGGTGGACGTGTGTGCTTTGTTCCTTGTGTGTGTGTGTGTGTGTGTGTGAGCACCCATGCATGCGTATATATGTGTGTGTGTTATAGGGGATTTTAGCAAAGGAATGCCCCAGGAACCTGATAAGGGGGGGGGTCATAAAGGCAAGTCTTTGTTTCTGCTTTGTCACACCATTGTTTCCCTCTCACTGTCTTCCAGATGCAATATAATACCCCAAAGCTTTTCACCAAGAACGTTTCAGCGTTAATCAGAGGACAGAGTCATTTTATGGAAAAAATGAAAAGAAATTCTGCAGAGTAGCAACCAGCAAGACACTAAAGCACATAAAGAGAAAGAAACTAGTAATACACTGTAGTTAACAAGGGCAGGGTTTGTAGCTGAGAGTGAAAGAGCAGAAGTCTACAGTTTTGCTTTTCTGAGATTCTGCATTTTGGCCCAGATATTTATCATAACACGACAGAGGAATGTGAGTGCTCCCCTCTCGGGCTTTTGGAAATGCTTTATGTTTATTTAATGCTTCCTGAGCAGAGAGGTTTGTCTGTGTGTGACGATATACAGAGACTCTATCACAACGCTGCTTTGAAAGCGTCTGAAACCATTAAATTCTTTATTTTTGTTGACACTATACTTTATTTTATATTTCCATTGCACCACTCAAGTCAGAGGCTGTGCCTCAGCACCCATTTTGCGTTTTGTTTAGTACTACAGACACCCTGTTTTATAAGGAGTGTTGGAAGCAAATGCATGAGGGCAGATGACACTGAAGGCTATTTACATAAAAAATTAATAACAAGAAACAAGCACACTATGTTCATCTATTTATTCTGTTTCGTGTGTCCTATTTCACTACTGAGGCTTCTAGTCTTTTGGCATCGAGCTTAAGAGTAAATGCACATAAATATGACGTGTATATAAAAAAGGGGTTGAGAGGAGGGTGTTTTTATTAGTTTTGCTGTCAGAGCAGAACATTTAGCTCTTCTTAATCTCTACCCATTTGCCTCAGAGAGTCAAATGAGAAGTGAGGAGGGTGTCAGCAGACAGCAGAGGTGACGAAGGAGCCCTATATGGTGGATTTGGTAGACCGGTTTAGGGGCTTTGTTGAGGGATACAGTAAGAGGAGAAAGTAAACATTTAGTTATAAACACAAAGAAATGAAAGAAGGAGGTTAAAGAGGAGGCACAGTGGTACAGCAGCTCTGTATTCAATAAGAGTATCTTAGAGCCTCAGTAGCTTGCTCACCCACTGCCTTTCTTATCACATCCACACTTTCATTTTGATTTTATATCTGTGTTCGACATTAAAGCTGAGGACAGAGTGTCAATACTGCGGTGTGTTTATTTCTATGGAAATTAAAACATGCATAGGAAGAAAGATAATGTAGACCAGAAAAGTCAAGAAGAGAGAGAGAGATGTAATATAGACTTCAGGCTCAGCATTTTTCATAATTCTCTTTCTTACCATGCACCAGTTTTGCTGGTTGTTTGTTGATCCTCATACACACATGCTGAATTCTTCTGCAACAGACTCAGACATGCCTGTCAACTATCCTTTCCTCTCTTCTCTACCTACTGTCTCTACAGAAGCTGAGCTGGCTCCTAAGCGTGAAGGGAACCCAGCGGAGGCCACAGCTTTGGAAGCCCTGCTGAGAGGGGATAACCTGCTGGAGAAAAAAAACACCCTTAGTAAGGAAGAGGAGACGCTAATGGAAATACAGGTACTTTGTTGTGTATGACGCATCACAAGTATGCTTGTTGCTCTGTTTTGTGGATGCAAACCTCATCATGACCTGAATGAAAGTATATCATGTGTTACCACAAAACATGCCTAATTTCAAAATGACAACTCTGAACTCTGTAGAGAGTCCTGGATGCAGAGGAGAATGGGGATGGTTTCCATGATGATGAAGACTTTGAACTGGATACTCCAAAAAGAAAGAACAGGAACAGAGGCAAAGTGAGTGTGACACAGAAACACTGAGTCTGTGTGTGCGAGCGCTCGTGTGTGTAAAACACAATAACAGCTTAGTCGTTCAACTACACAGCAAGATGGCAGCTCATACAGTTATGTTTTATGCTAACTAATGCCAGAATGCTACCATGCACAAAATGTCAGTGTTAATATGCTGTAGCAAAAATGTGCTATAATGTTCACCACAATGGCTCAGTGTGTTATAGTGCATCGTTTGGAAGCAAGTTTCAAGCAATAAATTAGTTTTGTAACATTCCTGTTCATTCATTCATGTTTCTTTTCAGAACAGAGGATCAAGCCGCAGGAGGACAGAACCTGTTAACGCCGATGACCAGGACAAACCTTACGTCTGTGACAGTAAGAAAATCAAAAGCTTAGGTTTTTGTACATCATGTGCCATCATGTGATCATTGTTTCTAGTTTTACATGTTAGTCAAGCAAACTTCACACTCAGAGTGTCTCCTCAGAATTAGAAGTGGAGAAACTCTGTTCTTCTTAGGTCTACCAAATGCACAATAGTTTCTTTATGCCCACGCCTTCTTCAAATTCTTAGGTTATACAGTTATACAGGTTTAGACAATACAGAAATCTACCATCTTCACATGATAGCCCGCTCATCTTCTGCTTCTACGAGCAGTCCTCTGCAGCATGAGAAAAGACTTTGTAGTCAGTCCAGACCTGACTAGCATGCCACTTATGTACTTGGGCAGAATTCCCCCCAGGAATGGATTGCCATGGGGATGTGGATAGAGATAGCTGACTGAGCTAACTGAGCCTCAAACCAATGAATTTCATCCTCATTTTGTGTCTTGTTCTGTCTTTCCTTTATCGTTTCCTTTTGTGTCTTTTCTGTTCCAGATAGATACAAACAAAAGCATAACTCAAAAAAGGCTGAAGAAGGTATCTGAACCTGTCACCATCTTGTCTTGCTAGGGGCTCTGTAAACTGCTTTATGATTAGCTTATTGCTCGTGAGCATCTGGTGTGGGAATGGCTGACTGAATGCTCATATCCTCTGATGATATCTAATGCTTTAAAATCATTTATGCTAATCCAGGCATCTCTTCCTCCAGTGCAAGCCTTGCATGGAACTAACACTATGCCACATGCCTTAATTCTTGTTTATTGCAAGGCATGCACCAGATGATGTGTTAGCAGCAGCTCAGATAATGCTGGACTGATGGATGCATGTTTCTTAGATCACTCTATAGCTGCGACGTGATCCACAGATGTAGCCATTGTAGACATGTTTAGGCCCATTTTGTTTGCAAAATTAAAATCAGTTTTACCCAAGGCTGAAACTGTATAAAAAACCCATATAAGGATAGTTTTGTTTTATTTGGTCACACTAAAATGGAGACAGAAGTGACTACAGAACTGTAGCACTACAAGAATGCATTAAAGAATATGGGGTGCCGAATGTAAAAAGAGCACTTATAACTAGTTTTCTCACATTTAACTAAATGACACAACACATTTTCTCACATTTAGCTAAATGTGACAAAGTCTAAATGTAAATGTAAATGTTAAATATAAATGTAAATGTTAAATATAAATATAAATGTTAAATGTAAACGTAAATGTTAAATGTAAATGTAAATGTTAATGTAAATGTAAATATTATATCTAAATGTAAATGTTAAATGTACATAAAAGAATGATACATTTCTACTATGGCTACAGCTGTCTTGTGGTCACTGTGAAGAGGCCTCAATAATTCTTTAAAACTAGTATAACATTAGCCAAGATGTACTACAAAGTCTGTGAAGTATATTTTAGCACAGAGTGCTTGATTTATATGTTTTCATATAGTTTAAAGTTACAGTGACATGAAAACCTATTTGCCAACTTTCTCGTGTTTTATATGTTTGCATATTTTTCACACTCAAATGATTCAAATCATTAAAGAAAGTTTCATATTACACAAAGATAACCAGTGTAAAAACAAAATGCAGTTTTTAAATGATCATTTCATTTATTAGAGAATTTTGGCCCACTCTTCTTTGCAGAATTGTTTTAATTCAGCCAGACTGAAGGGTTTTCGAGCATTAATTGGCCTGTTTGAGGTCATGCCACAGCATCTCAATAGGATTTAAGTCCAGACTTTTACTAGGCTATTCTAAAAAAAAAAAAAGTTTTTTCTTTTTTTTTAAGTCGTTCCAGTCCTGAAGCTGCAAAGCAGCCACAGACCATCACACTACCACAACCATGTTTGACTGTTGATATGATGTTCTTTTTATGAAATGTTGTGTTAGTTTTACACGAGATGTAACGGTGCACACACACAATTTCGGAAGGCACACAAACACAGATCTTTTAGTGTGCTTCAGGCAGTTTTTATTTAAGTGATTTCTTGATTTAACAGGTCTGGCAGTAACCAGGCCTGGGTGTGGCAAGTGAAATTGAATTCAATAACTTTTTCAAATATGGGCAGGCAGGTTAAGACAGCTTTTTTCCCGTAATAAATGAAATCATCAGTTGAAAACTACATATTTACTCAGGTTATCTTTGTGTAATATTAAATTTACTTTGATGAAGCGGCACGTTGGTGTAGTGGTAATTCCCCGGTCGTCCAGGGTCTTTCTGTTGTTCTCCCCATGTTTGCGTGGGTTCTACCCGGGCACTGCATCTTCCTCCCACAGTCCAAAGATATGCAGTCAAGTTAACTGGAGACTCTAAATTACCCAAAGGTATGAGTAAGAGTGTAAATAGTTTTCTTTGACCCTGCTTGGGCTGGCGAACTGTCCAGGGTGTACCCCACCTCTCACCCGTAGCTGGGATAGAAAAAATCAAGAAGGTGGCTAATTATTTTTTCACAGTACTGTACATAGAGTAGTAAATGATGGTGTCACAATACAGTAACAAAAGGAAGACGTTAAGCTCTGACCGTAAATTTTTACCTATAATAATCAAAAATAATAGTGGTAGGGAGAAGAGCAAGCAAAGCTAACCCAAATAACACAGTGAAGTCACGTCCAACATTTCTGTTTTTCACAGCAGTACAGTACTTAGCTTTACAGCATATTGGAGTATTTGCTACATTAATCACATTTTTCTTTAGGTAGGCATGAGAGTTCATTCTTAGTGTACACCTTTACAATATACTAAATACTGCATGTTGCACAAAGTGTAATGTTCCTAATAGACCTGTGATGTTTTGTTTTTAGTCTGTGGAAAGCGCTACAAGAACCGTCCTGGCCTGAGCTACCACTATACCCATACTCACTTAGCAGAGGAGGAGGGTGAAGAGGAAAAGGAAACAGAGATGGCTCCATCTCCTCCACAGAGCTCTGAAAACCATAAACGTAAGAAACTAGGTTGCATGATCATAAATTTTCAGCTCAAAAATATCTTAACACTGTAATGCCATTTGTATCATCCTGGATAGACAAAAATGTTTTGATCACTAAACTACCATAAACTTTATTTGTATCAAATATAATAAACCAGTAGAAATAATTAAAATTTTTTAGAAAAGGGTCCAGGGCACACTCCAATTTAAAAAAAAGGATGTTTTGACTATTATTTGTTGGGCTGGGCTTTACAGGGTTAATGATTTTCCTGACTACAATCCACACAGCCACACATACACATACATAAGAATAACATCCTCTAAGCCACAGTTTATCATAACCCAGATGGACTCAAGCTGTCAGTAAAACTAGAAAATGACAACAGGCCATGTACTCTACTTCTTACGTGTGTGTCCCTGTTGACAGCTCAGAAGGGCCCAGATGGCGTCATTATTCCCAACGACTACTGTGACTTCTGCCTGGGAGACCAGGACTCCAACAGGAAGACAGGCCAGGCTGAGGAGTTGGTGTCCTGCTCTGACTGTGGACGCTCTGGTGAGTCCCCAGCCTACACAGCTTGAAGGGTTTCATTAAAAACCTGTGGTTGTTGACATCAGCACCGACCACAGGAAATGGCTTTGTCTTGTTCAAAGTTAGTGGATTTAAAATAACGGCACAGGAGTGGATTTAATACCACAGCAAGAAAATACCACTTTCATTCAAGAGGTACATGAGAAGACCAATACTGCTCCTATGTCCGTACAGTAACTTCGAAGATACTCCCAACCAGTTAACCCGAGGCTTAACTTAACTCAACTGTAAACTAACTGCAGCTGCCTCACATCTGTCCAAACCAATCATTTTTATGGAGATATATGCTGGGCAATATTTTTATCCAGTGATGAGTTTTGCTGTCACTGTGAGATTTTTATGTATAAGATATAATATGTTAATTAGTGAGCTTTACAGGTTTTGGTATGATTTTGTTACCTTAGAAAAGAGACAGGCTAGCTGTTTGCCCCTGTTGGGCCAGGACTGGAAAATATTTTATGCAGTAGCTTCATATTTACTGTACCAACATCAGAATGATACCAGTATTTTCATCTAACTTTTTGCAGGAAAGAAAATCATATTTTCAAAATATGCCTTTAATTTGTATGCACTACACTTCTCATTTTTGTTTCCCTTTACTTGTTTTTTAATCATAATCTTGTTCATGTGTACTTCTCGCTTCTTGCAATGTTTATTTTTGCTATATGAACTGAAATGGTACTTCCCTAATAGTCACAAATCAGAAAAAAATCTGAAGCTTAAATTTCATTGGATTATGATTTTTAGAAGTCCCATCATGGTCTTTACAAGTCTACTCAGAGTTCAAAATAATGTTCATAAAGTTCAGTCTAGTTGCAAATGACTAAAATATAAAGCTTACCTCTCTATAGCAAATCACGTATGTTTCATTAGACAGCTTTGTCGTCCAGTGAATTGAGATTAAATGTTGGTGACGCGTATTTTCAATGGATTATCAATGAGCCTTGTAAACCATGAGATTCAGAGACTGCTGGAACTCATTATAGTTTTTCATTTAGAAATAATATTGACTCATCGACTCTGCTGCTTGCTTCCATCCTGCATGCTTTTCCATGTCAGCCTCATCAGTAAGGACTTCTGCCTATAAACATGCCCCCTTCACTCTTTTGTTGCTTAGTTTCATGCATTACCTGAAAGCACATTTGGCTGCATTTTTGTTTCTTTCTCCTCCTTTCTTCCACACTAGCCAAAGCCACATCTTCTGGATGTCTCAGAAAGACATTTCTCAAGCTCAGTCACCCTACGCAATAAGTGCGTGGGATATTCATTTCAACACATGAGATGTTAACTACGTTAGAGTTTGATAGAATAGCTGCAAGAGTGTGTGGCCTTGTCTGTGTTGCTCTGACACTGATGTTTTCATGGTAGCTGGAAGAGGAGGAGTGAAGGATGGGAGGAAGATGAGTGCTCTAGAAGAATTGTTCGGCAACGCATCAGACAGCGAGGCTTCCACGTTTCATGGCTTTGAAGACACAGAGCTGGAAGACATTTTGATTTCAGATGACGATGAAGTTGTGACTGACAGCTGATAATTGGACGTCTTGACTAGTTGGACCTGTGGCGAAAAAAATCTTTTTTTGATAAAATGTATTCTTTGAGGAAACACTGGAAGACTGAAGACACAGACTATAACAAAGTGGCTCACCTTAAAAACACTTTCATCTAAGAAGTCATCTGATTATTTTGAGCTCTTGGAAGAGATGCTGGACATATTTATTGATACATAAAGTCAGCTCTTGGACATTTTGTCTCTGATGGATATAGTTATCTTTTTTATCATGCTCATATGGATTACACTCAACATCTTAAGGCATTTTTCCATTTTCCCTAAACCGAAAATAAACTCCTTACACTTTGCTTTACTTGTGTACAATGTAATCAAAAGCTAAACTTGAAAGATATGATCCCATTGATTCTGAATTCAGAATGTAAATGACAGACATGGTGGACCAGACAAAAAAGGAATTAATTACAGGAGAGGCCACTAATGTAGCAGGGGAGGAATGAACGGACTCTTGAGTTACCCCATTGGCTAAAGAGGACAGGTAGCAGAGAGGTAAGAGCCAATCGACACTTCATTGCTCCTCTTTGTCTTTAAGGACTAGATCCTTTCTTTCATCAGTATGCTGAGTAGAAACTAATACCCGCTGCTAAGTGGTAGGATATCTATTTAAGATGATAGGGTATCTATTAAACCTGCCAAAGATAATTACTTCCTTGCCGCAATTCCTCAGTTCAGTTTGGGAGGCAGGTCATGTTTGTCTCGAGTCAACCACCAGTGGCTGATAGGGAATGAGTTCAGTGTTTTCGGCTGCTGTTGCAGTCCAGAGATAAATCAGTTCATCCTTGATCATGGTTTATTCATGGCTCATTGATATTCCATTGATACTAGATTAATGCACGTAACTGCTTATGAGACAGCACTCAGATGCTGTGGTGAAACGATAAAACCTGTCAGCAGTAGGCAGAATATTATTTTTTTATTAAGACAGACAACTGGTTTAAAGAATGTTTTACATAATAAATATTATTCTTCTCCAATATCTCTTCTTTTGTGTTGTCACAGCTGTATGGTATTTATGGGAAAATGATAAAATACTTGGCTGTACTTTCCAGTACAAAGGTCATCATTGATGTTTTGTTTTCCAGACATATAATCACTTGTTTTCGGTGGCTAAGATACTTTTGGAACTAAATCTCATCCAGCTGTAGTTACTGTGGGATGCAACTAAATTCGCCTGATTCATGGACTCAGCTAACACTTACAGTAGTCATGAGTCTTAAAGTAAATAGCAAACTTATAAATGAAGGGATAAATGTTTTCAAGAGTATAACATTCAGCAATGCTTTTTATTTTTTGGAAAAAAAATCAAAAAGCATTTACAACCTACAGTTTCTTGGAATGTCATAAAATAAAACACAGCCAATTAAAAAAATAGAAATAGCGATGAGTCATCTGTGTACCTGAAAGCCCTGCATGCTTTGGGGCAATCAAATACACATGCACTTAAGTCAGTTTTTTATTAATTATGTAAACATATTTACAGTGAATGTGTGTCTGTCTGTATCTGTGTCTGCTGTCAGCACCAATTCAAAGCTTCTGCCACATGTCTAACTTTGCTTTGTAAACTCCTGTAGCTACTTATTCTTTCCTTCCTCCCTTCCTTCTCCACTTTTCTTGTCTCTCCACACTGTCCGTTGGCAGGACACCCCACATGCCTGCAGTTCACTGAGAACATGATGCAGGCAGTGAGGACATATCAGTGGCAGTGCATCGAGTGCAAGTCTTGCAGCCTCTGTGGCACCTCAGAGAATGATGTATGTATGATGTAGGAGGGGAAAGGCTTGAACGATCCTCTGTTCAAATGTGATGATATTGTTTATATTTTTCTTTTAATGCTGCAAAAAATTTATTCCAAGTGTGTCATGCAGGGATCAGCATGGTCCCCGCATGACATGGAAGTATGGCCTTCTTGAAACTGTTACAAAATCAGTGCTAATTTCCAGATATCTTTTACAGCTTTTACAGCTGTAATGTTCAGTAGTTCAGTTTTGTAGTTCATTTTCTAGGAGATTTCTGCCTCAGTACACATTTCATATATAATTAAAAATGTTTAATCTGTGCTGTTTTCACAGGACCAGCTGCTGTTCTGTGATGACTGTGACAGAGGATACCACATGTATTGCCTGAAGCCACCAATGACCCAGCCACCTGAAGGTAGAACAGCTGAGAGCCACTCTTACAGTGGTACTGTGGAGTGGTACTGTGTATGTCTGTATATTTGAGGTAGTCTACAGCTGAAGGCTATATATGGAAAAGAGCAGGAAGGATAAAGATTTCAGCCTCTCTCTGTCTGTTTCTCTCTCCACAGGGAGCTGGAGCTGTCACTTGTGTCTGGATCTGTTAAAGGACAAGGCTTCAGCATTTGTAGAAGCATAATATCACCCTGGACATTCTTCTCCACACACATCCACACAACATATATATTTGTACATATACATTTAATTCTTTGTTTGACATGCCCACACATTCGCGAAAGCTTTCTCTCAAAATAGAATCAAACACACACAGATGCGAACACATATTTTCTTTCCGACGCACTCCACTGCATTAGCAAGCTCAGGGCAGTTTCCTGTGTGAGGCACAGAGATCCTCTACCTCTCATATAACCAAGCAACACTCCATATGCAAACACCATCAACATTCGATCTCAACCATAAGTCAGCCAAAAGCAGGTCTGCCATTCAGTCAGTTCTCTACCTCACCACTCAGTAAGCGGCAAGTAGCCAAAGCAAGATTGATGATGGCCAAAACTGTGTAGTACATGCGTATGTGAAGTTTAAACCAAACATCTGAACTCTTTGGATGTTTTACCCCTGATTTAAATTTATTTCAGTCTGATTTGGAAGATGTTTCTTCCAGAGTGTTTGCTGAAGTTGTTTCACTTGCTTCCCTTGCTGCACAAGCTCTACCATAGGGAAGCCTGAGTGGATTTGACTAATGTTTGTTTAAATTTGTCCTTCCAGCTCTACTTCTATCCTGTGTTTATACTTTACAGTGACATTCCTATTTTATATCTGGACAGACTCAATGTTAGTTATGCCATCATTCACAGGTTTTGTCAAGCTTGGTGAAATTTATATCCAACGCAAAGAGGAAATGGAGCGATTAAACGGGCTGGATGATCGTTCTTGCACAGTGTGGTAACATTTTTGATCCACATCTGTTTTCTGTATCCTTGCAGTTACTAGGATACCATGGTGCTCAGTGTGATACTTTACAGAAGATTTAACATGTCTTTACATAGAATGAAACAATTGTTTATAAATTGCTGATAGTGGTCAGTGTTACTGTCAAGGAGGTTGTTATTACTGTAAATCAGTGGTTCCCAAACCTTTTCTATCATGCCTGCTGAAGAAGCTTACTGGCTCCTTACTTCACCACACCCAAAAATGCAAACAGCTACCATTTTTAACAGCTGGTAATTATACTGGGGAAAGTAGAAACACAAGGAAACAAGTTTAAATTTACTGAAATAACGTGAATAAAGTGCTTTTTCTTAAATGTATACATTTGTGTCTGGGATCCACATGTAGAACCTTTTTCACAGCAGGTAGTTTGACTTGTCACTACAGAAAAAGCAGAGGTGGAACTTATAACATCATTGACTCCATTAAAGTAATTATTGCAATCGAAGCAACAATTTAATCTTTGCCAAGCACGGACTTTTGTTGAGTTGCTAAGCCTGTCAGCTTTCTGTTCTCACATGGCGTATGCTGTTTCCAAAGACAACAAAGATTTACCACTTGAAATTAAGAGTATTTCTTGAATAAGAAACTCATTTCAAGCCAACAACCCAGTTTTGTCAGCTGTCACTAGTTGTTTTTGTGAACTGTTGCTAGCTAATTAACCATAATTTTCAGCATTGGCTGAAAAGATCTGCAGCTGATTCTAATGTTTCCAGCTGACTTATTTTAAACAAGAACTCATGTAAAAAAAAAAAAAAGGTTCTTAAATAGGATGATGTCTGAGCACTGAAGCTAAAGATTTAAATTCCTGGCAAAATGTCAGCTAGTCCTCAGCAGTTAAAGAACCATGGGACCTGTTTTAAAAAGAGTTTGTTAGGTCTAGTAATATAGATATTATTGTTATTCCAGACTGTGGATGCTACAATCCTGACCTGGAAGTTTTAAAACTCTTAACACTACATTGATACCTTGATAGAATCACTTGTAGTGTTTTTTCTGTGTAATGTCAAATGTATTATTTGTTATTTTTAAATTGGTCTGTACTATAGGTGTAAATTATCTACTGAGCTAACTTTACACTGATGTTGCCCACATCACTGTAACTTTAGATTGCAAATGTATCCTGTTAGCTGCAATAACATGCAGGTTATATGCAAAACACTGATCCATTTCCAGCAATTTGACTGCAGTGTTATCGGTTTTACACAGGTTTAATAAAAAAAAAAACTCATCCAAATTATTTGTATTCCAAGGACTTCTAATGGACTACTTAGTTACAATTAGTAGGCAGTGATTGGACAAAATCTGTTCATGGCCAGCAAATGGTCAATGTTGTTATTAGTTACACCTGTTGACATTTCAAAATAATATGCTGTGATAAGGTTTATTCAACTGTTATGGTTTCACACTATATTCTATGGAATTTGCTAACACCTGCAATACCTCTGTGCTCCCCCCCAGAGGGCCAACCCCAAAGTTTAGGAATCACAGGTTTGAATAAACCAGTGCAACATGTGAATTATCAAATCTCCATTCATTACTGTTTTAAAATGAAGAGAAAGCATTATTTTCTGGCTTTTTGTATCACCTTGTGAGTAGGGATGACACATTTTATTGGTTTCATTTAAATCTATGTAAATGTACATTTTTGGGCATTTGTTGCAAATAGCACTCAGTACTCTTTATAAACAAGGTTTATCACAAATAGGAAGGACCAACAAGAATAAGCTCTAAACTAGAAAAGAGAGAAAAACACCACTTACGTGCACATAGTGCAGGCAATGACAGGATATCACATTTGTCTTTTTTTGCAAATTTGTTTTTGAAATTGCTTTTCCACTGACAATCATACATATATGGTATAAACATGCTAATTTTTTTTATTGTGCTTTTCTATTGTGGATGAAATGATCATATGTGTCATTCTTGTTTGATGCCATTGTCTACAGTGATTCAAAATGTGTGATGTATATTGTACATTTTCTGTTTTGTGTTGAAATAAAATGTTTCCATAATTATTTTCTCCTTGCACAGTATATCATCTATGGACTGGAGGCTTCCTACATACCTTGATTCTACATGTCTGCAGTTTTGTTTTTTAACATATAATACATTACCAGAAATTTTGGTGTTATATTTACACCATTTAAAACAGCCAGCCAGTGTTTACATGATTATGGCCATGATTGCTGTGTCAGATATGAATCACGTCTAATGTAATGAGAATATTGACTATCAGTAGCTTTAATTCTCTGCAAAAATATGGCTTCTTTACTCCAATAGCTTCAAGTAATACACAGGTCACAAATATGTTAAAATCTTTCCCAAAATTAAGCTGTTTATGTAATATTTTTCAGCTAAAGAGTCATTATTGCTTATTTAAACATCACCGGCAAAATTTACGTTATATTAGTACGCTTTTTGCCACTAAGGGGCAGTATTGGACTGGACCAGACCTCTAGATGAGACGCTGCTGCTTGGGGACTTTTTATGCAGTCACTTCACAAAATCACAAAAACAATAAGATGGGTACTCATTTCAGAGTGTAGTTTGTAAATCATGTTTGCAAATGACACAAATCTTAAGTTTTGCTAAAGTCTTTAACAGAGATCTGTGGTGTGATCATGTAATCTTCAAACACAAAAGCCAGTGATTAATGTTTCTAATGGTGTAAAATTATAAAAGAAAATGTATATACAAAAATAAAACATACTTAGTTATAGTGCAACGCTGCAAACTGGCCCACAAATTGTAGCTAATCTAAGACAGACCCTAGTTAATTCTTGAAATTCAATTTAAAATGTTGAAACAGATCTTATGGCCCATCATACTAGACTTTGCAATAACTTGTTTTAAAAAAGTATGGTGGCTTGTGATAATGATGGCAAAAGTGAGAGACTGTTGACACTTCTTCACAAGGAAGTGAGAAACAAATACATCCTGAGGACTGCTTTTCACTCTAATCTCTCAACTGATCTACACTGACCTAATACTCACTTCACTTAAATACAGAAGTACTATTCAGTTTAATGGAAAATAATAGTCAGTTATGTGTAATTTGTTGTGTAAAAGAGTTATATGATAGGACTCCTTTATTGTTGACTGTAAAAAAACATGTCAGATCAGATTCATTTTAGCATGTCTTTATGTTTCAGATTCATTTTTTTATTTTATAATTAAAGCTGTTATCTCTGGTGGTGGGTTGTTAACAGCTGTTTCTCATTCCAGTGATAATAGAAAAGAAAGTATTTGTGGCGAAGCCAGGGTTTAGTAGGAGCTGCTCCAACAAATCTCTTCCTTTCTCTCTTGTATCCACTGAACACATGGTACTTCTCCACAGACGCACCAGTGTGCCACCTGGTTGAAGGCACAGAAATCCCCAAAATCTTATTAATTCAATAATATATTGACTATATAATAGTCTACATGCATGTGCGTGTGTGTGTGTGTGTCCTACCAAGTAGAGTGTTGATTCTTTTCAGCCAGGAGAAGGTTGACAGTGTGTGATTCTCTCCCTGACTCAGATCAGCAATGTTAGGCGCACTGTCGCCCTTCTGGACATACAAATAAGATGGATATATAAGTTATTTACATATACAGGATGCAAAAATGTCATAGATGGTGTATGTTGTAAGCATGTACCCGTAAAACTCGACTTGGCAGGAGGGATAAGAGCAGCACAGATTTTTCTAAATTGGACTGAAAACGTGCTGCTGATACAAATTCTGCTGTGATCAGCCAGCTGTTAGCAAATGACACCTCTGCAGAGGAGTAGTGGCTCTGCCTGTGGGAGAAGAAAGGACAGGAGATTGGTTAAAGAAATTAGTTGGGTATTCTGGGAGATATGCTTATTCATCTTCTTGTCCATACACTGAACACGAAGATACAGCCAGGAAAAAATACAATAAAACAGCAAACATGACACTGTCCTGGGGTCTTGCTGGAGACTGTAATGGCTGCATCAGGCCAAGAAATAGACAAATAGATACATACATTTCACATGTCTCATGTGTGAAAGTTATTGCCCCTTGTTTGAATTCTCCTATATTCTACTATATTTAAAATACTCATATTTTATATAAAATAAAAATATATATCTTAGTATTACGAAAGTACAACCTTAGACTAACTTTTTTCACCATGCCGTCATTTGTCTAACATGAAGCCAAACAGAAAAAACATGCATACATCCACCTTTAGCAGCAATAACTTGAACTAATTATTTTCTATGTGACTTTATCAGTCTCTGGTGTGATAGTCCTGTTGTATGACCCACATTTGCCTGTAGGATACTCTGGTATGAAGATGTCTACTCAGTGACCACAAGGTGCCCAGATCCTGGGGCTGCAAAAAGAAGCCCTATTCATCACCCCTCCACCACTGTACTTGACAGTGGATATGAGGTATTTCTGCTATATGCTGTGTTTGGTTTTCTCTGAATATGGCACTGAGCATTAAGGCCAAACAACTCTACTTTGGTCTCATCTGTCCATAGGACATAGTTCCAGTAGTCTTGTGGTTTGCTCATGTGCGGTTTTGTGAGCCTCAGTCGTGCTTTCAAGTTTTTATAGACAGTAAAAGCTTTCTCCCAGAAACCCTTCCAAACTAACTTGTTCAGTCTTCTGCTAATTTTGGTGTCAAAGACTTTGACATTTAACATGCTCAGTGAGGCTTGCAGGGTTTGAGAAGTAGCTCTTGGGTGTTTTTGTATTTCTTTGAGCATTGTAATGTCTGACCTTGGGGTGAATGTGCATGGACATCCACTCCTGGGAAGACTGCAACTGTCCTGAATGCTTTCTACTTGTGAAGAATCTCATTGTAGAACACTGGATTGTTTGGAAATGATTTTATAACCTTTCCAGATTGATGTGCACCAACGATTGCTCCTCTAAGACCATCACTTCTGGCTTTCCCTCTTGCCACCTGAATGCTCTAAACCAGCAAAATACCCAAACTTTTTCTTATATAGATTCTGCACATCTGCTGATGATCAGTTAATCAAGGGCTGATCATTAGAAGCTCCTGGCTGCAACTTACCCTCTTACATCCTATGGAAGTATTAAGGGCACTTCATTTTGCACATGTTTTCTCCAGTTTGGTTTAATTTTTGTTAAATAAATAATAGCACAGTGAAAAAGGTTGTATGTTTTTTTGTCTGAGGTTTTATTTTCTTAATACTAAGAGACTTTACGATGATATTTTTATTATGTTTTTACACTAAAAAAACAAAAACAAGGAGGGGCACTAACTTTTACACATGACTGTACAGTACATACACACATATATACTGTCAGTGAAGATAAATTACCTCGGATTGCATGCTGCTGAGGCATGTGTTGAAGCCATTTGAGCTGCCCAGTACAGACCTAGGATAGAGTCTTTCTTCTCATTATCAGGGAGAGAAGACTCAGCTGCAGACTTCAGACCCTTTACACACACACATCACCATATTTCACACCCCTGGTTTGTTGCATATCACTCTACAGTCTCTGATACAATAGTACAATACAATAGTCATACTTTGTTCTGTATTTTGTATTTGTAAATGACTAAAACACAAACCAGTGTCTAAAAATGCACAATTCACAATAAAACCAGTTTCATGTATGTGTTTAAATACCTGAAAAAAGGCATCCCACTTAGTCATGGCATCAGGGTAACGAGCTGCACAGTCAGCATAGGTGGTGCAATAGTCCTCTACACCTAGAGGCACCTGCATCTGGACCTAATAATTTAACAATCATTGCTATAATCATATAGTATATTACATATAGTAATTAAACCCACAGACTTAAACTTATAATATGTCGGAACATTAATGTAACAGCTGCCAAAAATATTCCATTAATGCAGTTTTTATTCTGTTTCTCTTACTTTTATTTCTGAGACTTCCAACTGCACCTACCTGAACTCCTGGCCCCATGAAGCCCTGCTGTGCGGCAGACAGGAAGGACAGTGCAGAGGAAAAGTAATTCACACCTAGAAGGCAATAAAGAGGTAGTTTCTGTTCTCTCTATGTGTGTAGTTCTGTTAATTATACATCGGTCTACATGGTTCTGAGTAGGGACTGCGTTTGTGGACAAAAAGCTCAGATAAAGTCAACATATTTCAATTTTAGGGATAAGCTGTAGGGTTATGATTAATGTACAGACATGTGGAGAGATGGAAACATGACTGTGTATTGGCATACTTACAGCCCCACCAGCTCTGAGCAGAAATGCACATTGTATCTCCTGTTTGCAGGCCACAGGTTGTAGCACCGGTTGGGTCAGCAAGACGCCCTGCAATAACAAGACATTGTACATGCTGTCACTGGTAGATTCCTTGTTAACTGGTGTTGTTAAGGTATTATATTCATGTACTTTAGGGCCTTTGATGAGCACTTTTTGGAACTCACTGTGAAAACTGGTTATTTATTCATTATATGGGGGAAAGGTCAATGCTAAGGCTTTGGTTTATCTTTACAGAGCATAGAACTGTACTTGGACTTACTATATCATTATGGAAATGAGACAAACTATGAAGTTGTTGTTCTTTTTAAAAATGTTATTGGTATAAAAAAAGGAAAATAACTTCCTCTCACCTGAAGCTAGCATCCATCCAAGCTGTAGTGGCAGTCCCCACAGAGGACTGTCAGTGGCATTCGTCCCCATGGAGCCCATAAACGGGTCTGTAGCAGCTATCATCAGCCGGTAAAGACTCATGCGGCTAAGGAAGTGCCATGGATCAGGAGCCACAGTGCCATTCTGTACTGGAAAGTCAGTTACTTGGCCAAATGTCTCTGCCCACCGGAGGGGCATGCCATTGTCTACAAAGGAGGCAGAGCTGCTTAGAGACACTGCACATGCCAGCAGGATGCAAATGCTGAGGGCTGTTGGACGCAGCATGACCGAGGAGCTACAGATGGGGACAGAGTGTAGAGCTTCTACTCTAAACTGAGAGCTTTTACATAGATACCAGGCTTATGTACCCTCACTGAGACACTCCACAGGGTGGACATGGTTCATTGGACACTCAGGCAAACAGATAAGAGAATTTACATAGTCCAATATTATCCAAGTACTCAGCCACTGAAGTTTCTCAGTTGATCATTTGTTTATGTCTATCATTATAGATTTAGACTTCAAAGTGATTTAGATACAGGTCTCTGTATCCATCTATATAATATCACCAAAGGAAAACACAAGGACAGAGTGAGTACAACAAACTCAGCATTAAATGCTATATGTTCCAAGTGGCTTTCAGCTTTATATGCTGTCATTACAAATCAGGTTTATTGATCTGACAGATACAAACTGATTCGTTATGGTCCCCTTATGGCCAACATGGTTTTGTTTTTGGTTCTTTGACATAAATTTAATTTCACCAGTCACCAAATGAAATCACACACAGAATGTGATTCTGACAAACGTTCGAGTTTGCAAACTGACACTAAACAGATGTGGGACTGGCAGTATCTGTGTGCTTAACTTGTCTGGATCTGTATGTGCAAACAATGAACACTGCTGGGATTACACAACAGCGGAAAATCATTGATTTGTGACCAAAATGACATTTATTGCAGCACTGCGTTCAACGCTTTTACATCTCTGTGTCTTCTAGGTATTACATTTGTGTTGTTTTAAACTGTGAACTACATGTTGCTGCACAGGAATATCTGGAATATACTTAGATCCTTTAATACTATGGTAAAAGTGTACTTTGTGTGTACTAAAAGTAAAAGTACCCAGTCGAAGTACTTTTCATGCTTGATTTTAACATCGTAATTGTGCAGCATTTATTGATGTAGCTCACTGAGATGTGCTGGAATTGTCACCAACATGCAACTGGTGTCTTAATATAGCAACTTATTACATTACATAAAAAGATGTTTGGTGAGTGAAATCTTCAGTGTTAATAGTGACAACCAAAATAAATATAGTAGGATCTATCTATCAATAAATGCTGTATGCAGCCTCCATTGTTTTTTCTTTCAGACTTTTCTTGGGTGGTAGGAAAACAGAATCATGACAATCAGTGCTACAATTCTTATTTGAACCCAGATGTAGTTTTTAGATATACCTGCACTAGCTATACAGTGATAACCTGGTGAACCTCATAAGGGAATTGAAACTGTGACTGTAGCTACATTTAATTATTATTATTTTTGTTGCAAAATGTTGTATGTGTATAAGTAGTTAGAAGTGAGTAGTGCAGGTTTTTAGATATTGTTTAAGATACGCAATTCAAATACAATCAATTATTAAATAAGATATAAAAACCAGCTTGACTTTAAAAACACTAATGATTTGATTCCTATACTTAATAAGGAGCAATCGACTCTTTGTGTTGCTTTACAGTTAACCCATAATGATACAGTAACTTAATATGGTCAAATAAAGGTTAATTAAACATGCAGATACAGGACTTCGTGTGAAGTTGATCTTTTCTATGGAAAGCCTTTCTTTCAGCGCTCCCTTCAGACATCATGTGACGGGGGAGTGGCGCAAAATCAGGAAACAAATCGCTTCAGCAAGTCACAAGGAAGGTAAAACAAAAATTCAACATTAAGCTGAACATTTGGGGAGGATTTAAAGTACTTTCTCCTCAGCTCGGTAAACACGATCTTCATTCATATTCCTTTTTATATTTGAAAACAAAGAAAGTGACTGGTTGTTTTCTAGGAAACGAGATCTGTATCGTCAGATCGCGCTGGGACTGTGTCTTGATAACTTCGTTAACTTGTTCAAGTAAACGTGGAAATGTCAGAAAAACCTATTTTAACCCTGATCTGCTTAGTTGTCATATAAGAAGCGGTCACTTATACTTGTCGTTACTGTAAACTCCTCTGATTTCCGCATTCAGCTCGCTGTCAATAACAAGGAGGTTGCAACACGTTTGGTTGGAGCATTATAAACTGTTAGAATTGACTTTAAATAAAAATGGTCAAAAGTCAAACCCTTTCAAAGCCGCAACAGTGTTAGTGAGCGTCAGTGTGTGAACATCTCGACAGGTGGTTATTTGCATACTGGTCATGGTTTCAGTGCTCACAGGAAGTCTGGTGTTGGTAAACACCCTGTCAACCTCTGCTACACTTCAGGTTGAACACAATCATTGTGTGCTAAGTTTCTAATGCATTCAAAAATGCATTACAGACTGAACTTATAATTGTTCCACCATCTGCTACAAATGACTCTGTATAGCTTGTTTCACCAGGCGTCTGTTTAACACTTCATAATGGGCCAGCAGTATGTGGACACCCGTAGGTCTGTTTTTAATGGCTTCACCCCTTCTCACTAAACTACTTTTACTTTAAAAATCAGCTATTTCATTAGTTGTGTATGAATTTTACTCAGTGATTGGCCTTAGATCACATCACACCAGTAGGTAACACTGGTGTCCAGGTACTTTGGCCTTGAACTTTAGATTACAGACACGTCTTCAATGGTGATTAACATTTTACACAGAGAGGAGGAATTATGATTGTTACGGCATACAGCTGCACACAGCCAACAGTGCATATTTTAATGTGTAGGGTTAGGGTTAGGGTTAAATAATATAAAATATTTATATTTTATATATAAAATATGTGTTTTGATTCCAGGAAATAGACCCTGTTTAAACAAAGCTACATTCACCCTAGATAGCAAAGGGACTTCTACATGTGGCGGTTATGAATGAAATGACAGAACGTGTTGCTCTGTGTCCTCACAGCTCTTCATCATGGCCTACCAGGCTGGGATTCCAGAGGATCCCAGTGCTTTGGTTCACAACATCAGCTCCAACATCCAGAAGCTCACACTGCTGAGTACTGTACACACACTGCAACATCGGTCGCAACATTCATATTACACCAACTTTACTGGCTCCACATTGTGAATCTTGGTAGTCACGTGGAGACACTTCAGGACAGATTAACAATGTCTGCATTCTTTCTTTCTCACCAGCATCCGAGCTGCAGAGGGCAGTGTCTCTGCTGGGAACAGAGCAGGATAGCAGTCAGCTACTACAGACACTGTGAGTGAATAATTTAATAATCATTAAGTAAAAAAAAGTAATATTGTATTTTTATTAAATGGGTTTCTAAACCTGCTAACATTGCTGCTCACTGAAAAAAAGACTCCCATGATTCCTGACTGTACTGTAAAGTCTATCCAGTCTTTCCGAGCTCAAGCTTGTAAAAGTTTGTCTTTGTGATATGATTTTGTCTGTGGTCACCAGGCAACAGAAACAGCATCAGGGCAACCAGCTAGCAAAGGAGACTGACCGGCTGATGAAGGCATTCACTGCACTTCCTGCACTTCCCCAGGATCAGGTATTGGACTCTAAAACACTTTCTTCCTCATCTATTGTAGTTTTAGTTTAGTTAATAATAAATGTTACAGACTGATTAAATTAAACGCTGGTAATGTTTTTTCTGTCCGTCTTTTAGCGGCAGAGAAAGTTACAGAAAGAGCGTCTGTTGAATGAGTTCTCCTCCGCCCTCACGAGCTTCCAAAAGACCCAGCGGCAGGCAGCTGACAAAGAGAAGGAGTTTGTGGCAAAAGTCAGAGCCAATTCCAGGGTGTCGGTGAGTAACCGACTGTACATGCACCTGCAGGGTCTCAAGGGTGTAGGCCACTGATGTAGACAGGGATAAACCCTCTGGAGGTCTGGGGTATGTTTGGCCGTTTGTCAATAGTTTTTACCTTAAAATATTTATTTTATATATTTTAGTATCATTTTTTTCAGCACAACCTCACCTGTGTGACCTGTATTAAGTAATTTATTAGTGGTGGCCAAGAATGCATAACTTCACTTAAGAATGCAGATTCAGGAAAGATCTGATTGAATCAATGTTTAACAGAGCAGGTGATGTGAGGTGTCCCCCTAAAACTGATTAACACTGATGTCCGGGACATTGGCAGGAGGAATCTTTTGCCAGATAATGCAAACACAAAAGCACTAATGAAAATGAGCATGAAAAGATCATAAATAAAACTTAATATTCGTAAGTATAATGCATTTATGAGGTTTTTATTAATTTAGCTCGATGATTGCAGTAAGATAAATGAACATTTTAAATTAATTCAGCTTTAGCAAGATATTTTTTATGTTTCAGGACAGCACTGCTGGGACAGATTTATCTTTTTGTTGGTTTCTTCTAAATTTCCTTAAGCAAACACAGATATACAGATACACATACGGATATAGTAGTCGGGTATAACCAGAGTTATATGTACAGAACTGAGACTTTAGAAGCAAAGTTTCACAAGAAGCTCTCACATTACTGATCCTCAGCGTCTCTGTAGTTGTTTTCGACACCAGTTCCCTCAGGAGAACCTGCTCGCTTGGCGACTCTGTTGCCTCACTGCTTATCTTACTGCATAGAAAACTCTCTGTATCTGCTGTGTTAATACTGATAAGTAGGAACAGTTTCTTACTGCTTTAAATTGTTGGATAGGAATGTATCTGGGCTGGAAGGAAAAAGCTGCAGGGTTTATTTACTCAGTGTTTCTATGATGTAAATCAGATAATATTAAATTAAGTATCACAGTAATGGGCACAGGTGTTATAAAACCTTCTATTTACTAAATTGGTTCTGTAATCATAATTATAATAAGCATGTACTTTGTTGTTTATTTGCAATAATATGTGAAATGTTTACACCCCTGAATATCATATAGCTGGGAAGTCAGCCAGAGGACAGCTTTGGCAATGTGCCGTCTTTCCCAAGGTCAGGCTACTACCCTGATTATTATCTCCTCTCTGTTATAATTATTAAAGTACTTATTATTTTAATGATGCTTAGTACATCTACATTTGTTCCTGCAGCGATTCCCAGGTGCAGGTTCAGGCTGAGGCCATCACTGAAGATGACCTGAGGCTCATCCAGGAGAGAGAGTCAGCCATCAGACAGCTGGAGGTATAAACAGGAAGAACATGTCTGCAGCAACACTGCTGTTCCTCTTCAGCTCTTTGTTTTGATGTTTACCATGATGGCAAAGACCTTAGTGACACTTCAAATGGTCTTTATTGTAAACATTTCTCTTTATGTTGCCTAAATTAGGCTGACATTGTAGATATCAATGACATCTTCAAGGACCTGGGGGTGATGGTCCATGAGCAGGGAGATATGATAGGTGAGGATCTGTCTCCTAAACTTTCTGCATTTATTTTCTGTTCCTCATTCAGCGTCTCTCAGCTAATTACCTATATAACACCTGAGTTTTCATAGTACGAACATGTGCTTTGTCAACAGTAGACTTCACTCCACCTTTCTGTGTTTGTCTACATTAAACATGTCTGTTAATGCTGAGACGGGGCTCATTTTAAATAGTTACATACGTGTTGTCATCTCCTTTGCTGCACATTGTCTCCAAAAATGACACTGGTAAATAAGTGCATTTAGTCAAGTACTGTACTTTCTCTACTGAGGTGTTTCCATTTTATTCTCCATTATAAATCAGGGGAAAATATTGTGCATTTACTCCACTAAATGTATTTTAACAGCATTAGTTACTTGCCTACTTTTTGCAGTAAAAATTATTGTACAGTAATACAATTCTGATGTATCATTTATTAATTAACTCTATCACTACATAAAGTGGTTAATAATAGCCCCACCTTTACCAACAGCTGTTTTTGTTCCACACTCTGTAGGTAAAAACAAACGTCTGCGATAATCTTCACCTTTCAGAATTTGTCAAACAAATCTGGACCAGACTTGTAAAAGTGTGTCTTTGGGATATGATTTTGTCTTTGGTCACACAAATATGACAAAGCATCAAATTCTACATTGCTTAAAATATGCTGTTTTCATAGTGAACTTTACTTTTGTACTTTAAGCTAAATTTAGATCATGTACTAGCTTTTGTGCAGCAGGAGAAGAGGCAGATCAAATGTTCATGTAGTTACCCTCTGTGCTCATTCTGGCTAAGGCTGTGACTATGTGTGTGTTTCTTTTGGTATGTTCTGCAGACAGTATTGAAGCCAATTTGGAGAGTGCAGATGTGAATGTCCAGAGCGCCACACAGCAATTAGCACGTGCTGCAAACTACCAGGTAAAACACAGAGGATAAACAGATTCCTCTAGGTATCTCTGCAGTAGCTGTATGTGTGCACATTTACATTTACACATCTTACACTTGAACTGTGTTGCTTAAGGGTCAAATTATATTTGAAAAAAAAAAAATAATGAGGTGATCTTTGGTTTGTACTCTGGCTGAGTCACTTCAGAACATCAAGCCTGAGTAATACAATGCTTCAATTCATTAAAATTCAGATGATGTTTAAATATTGAAGAACAACCATTGTGCACTTTTTTTTCCACAGCAAAGTTCTCGGAAGAAGATATGCATCCTGCTGATAGTGTTGGCTGTAGTTGCCGTTGTAATAGGACTTATAATCTGGGGTGCTGTGAAGAAATGAAGGCTTCCTCCCCCCTGCCTCTCCTTTTCATCAGTCTGGACAAAGAACGAAGTATCTTCCCTTCTCTCTTCTGCCTCATCTTTGTCTCACCCTCTTGATTAGGAGAGCCACTAAGTCTGTGTGTCTATCTTTGGTTTGATTATATTTTGAAGACACTGTAGTCCTCATTCACAGGACTGCACACTCCTTAACAGTGAAAGAAAACTAGCGCTGGTACAGTAGCTTTGTTGTTGTAATCAGCTTTATTTCAATGATTTCAGTCTGATTTATGTTTTTCTTTAATGGGAAATTGTAAATATTTTACTTCTTTTAAATACAAGAGGAGCACTCAGTGGCAGCACTGTTAGCTTCACAATCTCTGAATGTTAAATAAAATACAACACAGACAATGCTTCAAGGTGCAACGAAGCAGCAAATTTCTGCAAGCAAGTAAGATGGGATTTAACTTTCAGATTTCAGACTTTAATTAGGTTAAATGTGGAAAGTCCATGTATTACAGATTTCTTAGCAATTAAACTGTGAATCAAGTGCAGTATATAAACATTTACATACAAGATACAAAAGCCAACCTTGTTCAAAAGTACATTCAGCTTATTCTAATGCAGTGCTCTGATTCATAATACTAACGCTTTAAAAAATTACCTGTACATTACGTTAGCATTAATTAGATTCAATATTTCTGTTCAGATTGTTGTTGTTGCGCTCCAATGATAGATCAAAAAGTACTGTACACACTTCCAAAATGCTGTTGTTAAACATTATATTTCACTCTAATATCAGCCAATCATTTGAAGTGATAAGGGGAAGTTTCTGTTTTTTATAAGAAGATTTTCTGTTGACTAGACAGATTATTTTTAATTCTGATTGATTCTTAAATTACCTCTCACGCCACAGATGATCGCACACAAAGTTCAACATGTATGTTTGTTTTAATCTATTCACAGAAGTGCTGTACTTAAATCCCTGAACACCTGCACTGGTGTTTTCAGTTATATTTAATTAGATCATTGGTAACCATCAAGTTTCTGTGAAGAGGTTTCATCAATTAAATTACATGAAAATATGTGTGTCTGAACAATTTTCAGTGACTGATAAACATCAACTGTATGAAATTAAAATCTTAATGAATACAGTAAGTTAAAGCAAACACTAATGTCACAACTTGACCCAGTTGTAAAATTATCAAATTAATATTTTAATGTTGAGATTTAGTTGTCTTCCATGTGCTTAATAAATTTTGTGAATATACTGACCGTGAAAAGAGTGTTTTTTCTTTTACAGAAATAATAAAATAAATTATTGTATAATTACAATATTCATCATAAAATATTTAATAAAAAATTTTGGTCATATAATGTAGATGTAACTGCAAACAGATTATTTCTACAGTGAGTTTTACATTCACAGTAAATAAATATAGCAACGATAGAGTGGCAGGGTGCTTGTTGATATCTTATTTGGACTTATCTAACCCACTATGAATATATCTGTGTTCCTATGGAGGACGCTGAATAAACTTCACGTGAAATTAATTTTTTATTTATTTTTACTGTTTTCAAGGGTTAGTTTCTATTATAAGTGGCCTTGCTCTTGCACAAACGTGTTTTTGTTTGGCAGTATGTATGTTGTATGTTGTTGAAATTATTTAAACAAATACAAGCAAGGACAAATAGCATCCTGGTTGAACTCGCATAGTAGGAAATCTCAATCACATTATGACATGAGCAGCTGTCCGGCATGTCAGACAGTTTCAAACTGTAGTATCTGCTTGTGATGCAAGATGTTTGTTTAACAGACCATTAAAATAGCATTTCCTATGAATATGGCTGATGTTCTTATGGCTAAAATTAAACCTTATCAAAAGAAAAAAAAACTAGCTGTGTTTTAATCTCATTAAAACAGTGTATGCATTAATCAATGCATACAAATCCATGATTACATCCATCCATTCCTTGTAGCTGTGAGGTAACAGTGCTACACTACTACTGTAAACCACTGTGCTACCCACAGTGAAAAAACACTATGTGAATAAAAGTGGGTTAAGCAAAGATCCCTGTGGCACACCTTAGTAGACTGTTAAAACTGTTTTAACAATTAGGGTCTGAAAAGAGTTGAAAACTACATGACACATATGTACGTGTCATCTTATAAGATGATGAAATCAAGGGACAGACAGAAGTTGCCTCACATGTCAGGACAGACAGTGTTGGAGGTAGACTGTGATGTGGAAGTAACAGTGACATGGAAGGCTAAGGTTTCTTTGGCAGACAAGGTTTTTTTCTACACAGTGTGTAAATGCATCACTCAGGCAGAATTGGGTTGAACTGGACGTCAGTGGGACAGGGAATATTTAGGGCTGGCTACACACACATATGAAGTCACAGTTTGCTGAAAAGAGCTGACCAGGACTTTCCTTCGAAGTAGAAATGCCATGGCTGGGGAGGCTCAGGAAAAGTTTATTTGGGTACAAAATGACTGTAGGGGAAGCTAGAGTTGTTTGTTTTGTGGTGGATAGACACACAGGTAGTTATTTTGTTGTTTTTTTAGATGATGTAATTTTTCTTTACATTTATTTTACTGCCTTATTTAACAAAATTAAAGTACAGGTCCATATTTAATTATTCATAACAGAAATTAAGGGTGAACTTGGCAGATGAAAGTGACGGTTGATGAGTCTCCTCCTTTATAAAAACATAATGTCTGGGCCATAGAGGCTGTTTTTGCCCGTTGATGGGGAAAATCACAAATAATGTCAGAAGTTAAAGTCACTGTAATACTGCTGTTTCATTCTGATGTGATGCAGACAAATTGGAGAAATAACTCACTGTGGTAAACACTGAGCTCCCTGTGGTCAGGCTTTTAAGACGTGTCATTAGAAAAGGAACTGGGGGAAATGAGTAGCTTTTATTCCTCTCAGTTAGTGAGTCGAAAGTAACGCTTCTAAACAAGAAATGTGACACATTTTATCTTTGCTTATCTTCCCCATAGACATAGATGCACAGACACAAGCTTTTAACTTAAGAAAACTGCTGAATAATAGTGTTTGATGTGCAGCTGTACAAGGTGGAAGTTCAAAGATACTAACAAGAGACAGATGGTCCGAAGAAGGTAAAATATATCACGCACAAAGCTGCAAAAGCCATCACATCCTGACTTTTTTTTTTATCCCATTTCTACATTTCCTATAATGCAAATTGATTGTTTAATATATTAAACCCTCCCTAAATGGTAAACAATCATCTTATCAACTCCCTGCCACCTTTTTATAACACGTATTTTAGAAAGTCCACTGCAACAAAATGTTTTACATTAGATCAAAAATAGTTGTTACTACCAGTAGGTGGCAGTGATGGATTACTTATCACTTAAAATAGCCCTATGCGTGCCTTTACTATGCATTATTTTTCTGCACATCACTGTGTACTATATACAGTATTGCATACATGAAGAGGATAAACGTGTCCATCCCATATTACAAAGTAATATACACAAACTCAGACTCTTAAGAACTGCATCCTACCTTCAGCACAGCCACTCTGGGCTTTGATATATCCTTGAATATTTTGTTCAAATTTGACCCATGTTAATTATTTTAGATCAAAGTAGTATTTTAGATCAAAACCGCTTCAAAGTGGCTTCTCAATTTCAAGTCCTTCAGCTGCACATTCCCTGAGTGAAACACTGAATTCATCTCTGCTCTGGGGTGCACATCAGCTAATATTGATCATCTTCAGGAAGAATAGCAATATCTTTATAGCCAGATGTTTTTTTTTCAACCTAAGCTTTGTTAGCAATAGCTTTTCCTCGTCATAGCTGAAGCTTATTAGTAATGCTCCTTTCACTGTCTCACTATTTTGGGGTATCAGCTATTGGATATCAGTTATTTTTCAGCACAGTATGTCAGTGAAAAGACCATTTACCATGAGGTAATGTTAATTCAGCTAATAATACAAATGGACATTATGCCAGTGTTAATTTGAACAGATTTCACAGTTTTAACACTCACTCCATAGTCGTAGGTCCTACTAGTGAATCAATAACTTTAATTAGGTAGTAAAATTTCAAATACATAATCATACAAGCATTTCCCATGTGCAAATAGAATGAAGTATTAGTAGATACAATCTTTGTTGTTGACATCTTAAAAACTGTATCTGAGCATCCCAGTCTTCATCTGTAATCCCTGACCTGTAATCCACAGGCCTTGTCCAGAGCCCCAGAGAGCAGGATTCCTCCCAGTAGCCCAGGAATGTAAACTTTACCTTGGAGTCCAGCTACAGTCCTGCAGGAGGAATGCACCATGTTCTCTGCTGAAATATCCTCTCTGTGGTGTACTCTTTCTGAAAAGGATTATTTATGAAAAATAACTCATAAATAAAGATGAGGTACAGCCTGCACTTGTGGGATGACAACTGGCACTAGAACAGAAAAACACGGTAGCGGGGGGATTTCAGATTTAGTGGTTTCTGTGTATTCTGGTAAATATTGATGTTTTTCTGAAGAGGAAGTAGCTTCTCAGTATGTGACAGGCTGTTCCGTGCTAAGAGGAAACCACTCACCTGCATTTTCAAAGTTAAAATTTGAAACTTGAAGCTATGAACTGTTTATCTGTACCCAAAAACAAACAAATAAATCATGTGGTTTTAGTGACTTATAGACATGTGGAAAAGTTTGCACACCTGTTGCAATCGTATGTTTTATTTTTGTCAGAAAACATAATAAAATCAAAAATCATTTTATTATAGCAGGTCTTTCTATTAGGCAAATACAACCTCAGATAAACAGCAACATATAACTTTATTTCTCCAGTCCATGATTTATTTAACTAAAATGAAACCAAAAAGAAAAAACACGTGGGCAATACAAAGTGCCCCCTTACTGCTTCCATTGGATTAAAGAGGGTAGGTTTCACCCAGTAACCGCTAATCATCAGGTCATCATCAAATGTGACAACATCTGTCCGACAGCTAAAGCTTGGTTGAAACTGGGTTACGCAAAATGATGATGAGCAAATCTGCTTCAGAATGACTGAAAAAAATCAAAAGATCAAGGTTTCGTAATGGCCTAGTCAAAGTCCAGACTGCAACCCAATTAAAATGCTGTGGTGGGACCTTAAGAGAGCTGTGCATAAGCAAAAGCCCCAAAGCATAAATTAACTGAAGCAATGCTTTAAAGATGTATAGGCTAAAATTACCCCACAACAATGTGAATGACAGATACATTCATACAGCAAACTACTTGAAATTATTGTTGCTAAGAGTAAATCACAGTGAAAATGTTAGATGCTATGCACATGACTGTGTTAGGCTGGTGGCCGATGGTAGGAGCTTGTTTTTGCATTATCTGTGTGATCAACTGGGGAAAAACATTTAAGAATGTGTGTATGTGTATATTTGCACCTGTGCAAATGGCGACTTGACTTGACTAATGGTAAATGCTTATTAACCTTAATATCTAGATGTGATGTTAGCATACGTCACACCCATATTTGCCAAAGTGCACCAAAGCAACAGCAACAGCAAAGTAAAAACCACTTCAGTATTTACCATGGTTAACCCTATCACATCTGCAAAAGTGCAGATTATCAGTGTGTTTATTAATAATGCAATAAAGTAACAGTAAAGATGCATTAAGTAGGTTAATTATCTAGATGAAATAACACTGCCTAATGTGATGATCTCACACAGGACCATCATCTGAGTATTTATGTATAATAAATTGTGGAATATTTAGCATCTGGTGGAAACAACTAAAAGAAGAGGGAAAATATGAGTCACGAAATCCTCAAGCTAATGTTAATATTGGTATGTGCAAATGGATGGTAATCCACTAGTAAATAGTAATACAGTATATCAGTGCGTCATACAGGTCTTCCAACATCTGAAAGTTTTCTTGCCACTAAATATTCCATGACTGTCTTACCTATTACTTGCAGTTACTCAGTGTTTGTTGTGATATACTCCGGCTGTACTTTTTTTGTGCTTTAACCTCTTTATTTTTCTCCTCTAGGCTGCAGTTCCTCACACCACTAAATGTGTTACAGGGTTCTGTCTTCTCATCTCTGCATCACTATCCTTGCTGTTAACAACCTCCTGCAGTTATTTGGTCATATACATACCTTTACAGTTTAGCTCTATGGTTTTAATTCTGACCTTCAAAGTTACTTGTGTCCCAGCATTTCGACTCAAACCCCATAGCTAATTATCCTGGGGACATGTCAGATTTAGTGAATGCACACATCAAATGGTCAGTCTTTGATTTATTCATTTGTTAAGAGGAATTCAGAACCCCCATAAATTTTTTTTTTACGTATTGTGTGAACAAGTTAAATACCATCCTGGTTTGCTCACTCCAAATCATCTCCTTTTTATGTAGGACACTGTTTACATAAAGGAATGTAACTAAGAGGAAAAAATGCAGGAAGACAAACTATGATGACCTTGTGTAATGTAACAGACGTCATAACCTCCAGCTGCCTCATCCTTGGTGGGAATGAAGAATAATGTTTGTAGGTAGGGTCGGAGGAAGGCAGGGAGGTAATTGAGGAATGGATGCGTGTCTCCTAGGTGGCCGTGCTATTGCTCTGGAGGGATGTGGGTACTGGTCAGACCACACACACACACACATACACACAAACAGAGACACACACATACAGTAGTAGTATAGCACACCAGTAGCAAGTTCTCACCAAACTTCAGCTCTTGTTGTTGTTATACAGCAGTAAGGAATCTCACTCTGGGCCTTCACCATAGTAGAATCATAGGATTTAGAGTCTGGGTTAGTATGGCAGTAGGTATTTGACTATAATGGTGGGTGATAAATTGTGGGTGTTTTTCAGGTTGGGACTGGAGGAATTTAGCTCTGGGTTAGAGGTTCCTGTTGAACTGTAATTCTTGTGCACGAAGAAGGAAAAACATGCCACTGCGCTAAGCTAGACGGCCTTCCATCCGAACTGCATAATTGTAGGTAATTAAGGAACAAATCCACATCATTTCATATGTTTGTTGCCCTTCCATGCTGCTAGCTACGTGCACTGGAATTCATCTGGCTATTTAGGGTGATAGCAAATCATAAAATGTTATGGTTTGTCAGTATCAATTCACATCTCTATCTGGAAGCTGAAACATAATAAACAGTATAAGCATTTGACACTCTGCTAAATAACTTAAGCATTTGTTCATGTACGTAGATTATTTTTTAATGACTTGTCTCAACGTGGTAGGCTTACCAGACAACACTAGACAAGCAGGAATGCACACTCATTATTTACAAATCCTGGCTCTGAGTCCTGATGAATTATACCTGTTAATCAGCTGCATTGAAAAGCTTTTGACGTCAAAGGTGGACAGAGCTAACAGAACAAGAGGTGCGTGTATGAGTGGGCAGGTGGGGCCATCAAGGTCAAAGGTTAAGAGGGGTTGATGGGTGGAGCAGTGGTGGTGGTCGGGTGAAAGCTGCTCAGCAAACACAGCTTGCTGTCACAAACAAACCAGATATATGAATAGCCACAGGTCTGTGAGACAGACAGAGGAAAGATGAGTGTGGGAGAGGAAGGCAGACAGGTAGATAGAGCGCTCACAAAAGGGAAAAAGAGAAGGAGGGAGGCCCTTGGTTTACTCACAGTGTTGTGATATGTTCGTCATGTTTTCACACCAAGGGAATTTTCAGCTTTTTCCATTTTACTGTCTGGCATTTACATTCAACTGTCAAGACGTAGCTGAGCTTAATATAGCTGTTTTTTTCAGAACCATCAGGCAAGATGAGATGCAATGACGTACTGTACACAGAGCAGGTATAATAGGTAAAAATGATCTTCACAACTGAGATGGACAAAGAGATTACTGATAATAGAAATCTTACTAGAAATTATGAGTAGAAATCAGTAAGTAAGCTGAAATGAAACTAGCACAACAAGGAGACAAAGTAATACAAATATATTATAAACTTACAAAATAATAGTGAGACCGAGATAATTACTCTATTAAAGTTTAGGTCACATTACATTACATGAGGTTAAATTGAGACAAGATGAGATACAGTCATGTTTGTAAGTATCAGTCAAGCTTTTGGGGATTTGTCCTCAGTATGCAATCACACTGAATTTGAAATGAAACACTCAACATGTGAACAGAGTCAAGACTTTCAGCTATAATTAAAGGAGTTTGACAAAGCCATTCATGAATTATACCATTGTCATACACACACCTCCATTTTGGGGGGCTCAAAAATAATCGAACAAGTGGCTAATAAACAGTTGATAAAAGCTGATAAGCTCTTCCTGGATACTTGAGCAGACAAAAGGCCTGGGGGTGGTTCTGGGTGTTACATTTGAATTTGGTAGATCACTTGATCTCATAGTATGACGTCCAAAGAGGTGTCTCTGTAAGCAAAGAAGAAACTAAATAAACCCATCAGAGATATAGAAAAACATTTTATTTAATTTACAGCAAAATGACTGAAAGACCACAGAAGATAACTATAGTGAGTGACCATTATTAAAAATGACCTTTTTTTTCTTTAAATACTACATTTTTTTAGTCTAAAATATTTGATATGTTTTCCATGTTCTGTTGCGAACAAAAAATGAGTTTATGATATTTGTAAATCATTGCTTCCCAACTTTTTTGGAAGTGGGTTGTACAAGACAAGATTAAATAAAATTATTAATTTTATATAAAAGAGATAAGATTATAAAATGCGATTAAATTATTTATATGGATAAGTTGGGAGATAACATTCAACTTAATGAGTGGAAATAATATAATACAAGATGAAAAGACGTTAGATCCGATGGAAGATGAAGATAAGTGAATAAGTGAGACGAGATGTAAATAGAAATTGAATTATTCAGTA
>OMLM01017214.1:80456-105875 GCA_900302695.1 Helostoma temminkii | reverse complement strand
CAGAATATATTTTATTGACTTTATAATGACATTTTATGACATGGTATAAGATTAAATATACTTTCAAGATTACTAATGAGATTATAGATATAGATATATTAGAGATATTAGATATGAATAAAGTGAACCATTGTATTGTATTGTATTAAATGAGAGAAGGTGAGTTCACACTACAAACAGTTAAATTAAATTAATTTTACTGATGAGATGAAAAGAGTAAACAAGAAAATAGAAACAGTACAGTAATACATGATATGACTGAATTTTTCTTTAGTTTTACCAGAGTGTGCTTTTGCACAACCAAACACACAGCAAGCCAAACTGGAATGCTAAATCGTCTGCTAAGTCCTTCCCCATATTTTTGTTCTGTGACTGGTTCAATCCAACATTCAAAGGCACAAATCTGCCACCACATCAAAGGTTTTCAGCTCAGTATAAACTTTTGCCTTAATTTATCCTTGGAATATTTGCCAAGCACACATGCCGTCTTTGATCAACACCCTATTTCACACATACAAAGTTACACACATTCATACCTGGCTGCTGCCCAGTGCAACTACAGCCTTCTACTGTTGATCCAGTGGGCAGCTCCACCAGAGAAGTTTCAACGTTAGCAATAAAGGTTCAAGGGCATTACTTTAGGAATGGTGTGCAGCTCATAGTAATTCCTCTGATCTTCACTTTTCTTTGTAAATGACATTTCCAACATCATAAAGTTCTCATCAGCAACTAGTCTAAATTTAAGTCCTTCAAATACTGGAACTAGACCCTTTGTCTTATAAAAGATATTTATAAGAAACAATCCAGTACACTGTGAAATTATTTTGGAAGTCTCTCTAAACCCAGTTTTTCAAAACATTCACTCCAGCACTCTAAGACAGCCTAACTCACGTGTCAGAGCCTAAAGATAAACCAGCTTAGGCTGGCTAGCTGATAATTCGCCTCTTCATGCTTTGACCGAACTGACCAGGATTTCACTGTTCATACCGACTTCACATTCTACCCATTCTCAGCTACCAGTTGCCTTATCAGTGTTTGTTTGTGATGAGAACTCCAACTTTGTGCTTCTTTCTGTTGCATGGAGACGTTAGCATTCTCTGTTTAGGTATATAAATATGACTTGAAGAGATTCAGTTTGTCCAAAAAAACATATTAAAAGGTGTAAAATGATCAGTATATTTTTGTTAGGTTGCATCATAAAGTAATTCTATTACTTTAGTAATGTGTTTACTTGGGGAATGTGTTACACTGAGGGTAAACCCTCAAAACTGATTGCAATTAATCAAAGTGTTGTGGAGACATGTTTGTTGGGACCAAAGTGTCAAACTGACCCACAAACTGACTTTGCCATTCATAAAGTTGTGTTGCTAGCAAAGCTAAAAACTACTTTATCATGTGACAGCTCATCTACTATATGTGATTTCAGTCTGGATTTGGCACATGTTTTTTAGCAGATCTGATGTTATATAAATAGCAAATCAATTCCTGACAGCAAGGATGGTCATCCTCAGTGGTTTGACTGTGGCTGTCTGTTCCAGGCGAACAGCTCAGTGCTTCTCTCATCATAAGAGCCCTCCCTTCATGCTGCAGCATGTTGCTTTGCTCAGACCAGTCTGAACTGCCCCTCGCTAGGACACGGCCGCTCCAGCATCAAACGATATTTTTAATCAAGCGGTCAAGAGCTATTGCACAAACATTTTAAAGTAGCTTAGGTCAACAGTGTCCCAGAGCCTGTTCTGTTAACTGGAATGCTCCTGTATGCAGCAAACAGGCCTCTCTTTGTGTTTCAGTCCAGCGGCCTCACGCCACACCGCACTGCTCTGGAATCCTGTTTGTTTTCTTTCAAATTTCTCAACCTAGTTCACTCAAATGAGGAAGAGCAGTGTACAGTGTATGCGTGTGTATGCTTACTATGCCTTAAAGTGTGTGTGCTTCAATGTTTGCACCAGTGCAGCAACAGTATGGCTCATTGACCATGTGTTCATTTTAAGCTGGTGCCAAAGTTCACATGCTTTAAAGTGGAGCATACTGGAAAATTTAAATATCATAAACTTCGAGTCCGTGTAAATCCAGCCAGTACTGGCCCTGTTGTTAATGTGAGAAGTAACAGACAGATGCTTACTGGATCAACCTCTGCTTTCTGTAGCCAGCATTTTTATTCACATTCAATTCAATAATGTTTTCAAACAGGGTTTGTTCTGGTATTTTAATACACTTGTCAGTTTTAAATAACAGGATTCCTGAAGACATGTAGTGAATTTTTCCTACATTGAGGGTCAGGACAAATTCTTGAACTTGAATCTGTTATTTTGCATTTTTGGGCTTGAACACAATCATTTCTAGTCAATCCACTTATCTAACCAGTAATCTGCAATTATTTACAATGCAACAGGCTCATTAACACCCCCAGTGTTGACCGGACAAACAGCTCAGGCTTTCCCTCTCATACTTTTAGTCCTCCTCCCCCTTTTTTCCTAATTTCTACTGTTGGCTGACCAAACCAGAGGAATTCTTTATCCCGGAAACATTTTGCAGAAAGAAAGTAAGCCAAGCACAGCAATGCTATTCTTCTGTCCTTTTCCCTCCTGACAATGAAACCACCACATACAATTGGGCAATTATTCCTGCGCCGAACAACCACTGTTCTCTTGCCAAATGACCTTTAGCCTTGCCTATCAGGAAAGCCCTGTCTTGAAATGCCTGGTTGTATCAGATCTACCTGTTTTTTCTATAGAAATAATGTCAGGCAATGTTGTTTCACCATTTGTTCCAATAGTGAATGGCCAATGTCAAATTTGACCAGGCACCTTTACAAAGTTCAGAGTACCTGAAGGATCTTAGTCTACTTCTGCCTACAGATGAACATTTCTCTAATAGGACACCTTTCTCTGAAAATGTTGGAATGACAAAAGGACTAGATAATGTGAAGTCACTTCAGCGGTTCAGTGGTAAATTCTGACATAAATTTATTGAAATAAGAACCTAGTTAGGTCTACATTGGATTATGCTGACTAGAAAATATCCTCCATCATTATGGAAATGTAAGATTTCATCCCACTAAAATAGATGTGTTAGGAAGAAGAAAACTGTGTTTAATTTTTGTTTCTATGTTGTGCATTGTTCATTGCAAGGAGACTACAAGAATTCCAGCATAGGTTTGGAATATGACTTTATCACAATATGAAAGAGTGCGAGAGTATGTGTATAAAGCAAATAGAACTTCTTCTTGTCTGGAGTTGTTGTTTTTTGTGTGGATGTAGCCTAGAAGATTTGTCAATCAAATTTCAGTGATATACAACCATACATTGATATTACGTCATGGTGTATTTATAAGCAATTATCCTTCTCTTTTCTCACTCTGATATAATTGAATTTGTTGCAAACCCTTTACAGTTCCATTTCCAGTAACCTGAGGAAATGCCTTTTCTGGGCTGTCCCACTAAATGCCACATATAGGCGCCCCCTTCTAATACCGCAGGGTAGGCTGCTCTGTAAAGCCCCTCTAAAATACTCTGCAGGGCGGTGTGTCCTGAATTTCCTGCACCTGCATAAACACATCGAGCCAAGAGAGCTGCCTGCTGCCCTGCCAGGCATGCTAAACCACATGTCCAAAAGACAGCAGAATAACATACCTGGGAACAGTTACCGTGAGAAGCAAACACAGTAGAATACAGTTAACCACAAAACGTTGCAGAGTGAGAAAGGTACAACCTTTCATTAATATATGCTTCGTGAAAGTGCAAAGTGAGGTTCAGATTTCACAAGTACCGACAAATCATACCTGATAACACAATACAACATATATGTGTGATTTGGAATATAGTAAAAGGACTTTGGCAGAAAGATTAAAAAAGAAAACAGAAACCAGATGGGTGGAGGAGACAAAGACATGATGTCAAAATTGAAATCAGATTGGGTAAGAAAAACAGTTCTGAAACTTCAAGAAAGTTTAAACAAAGCAAGTGTTTAAGAAGTGAAAGGGAAAAATGTGTTGGAACCAGAAAGAGTGAGAAATGGGCCTCTGAGACAGGCTGCGTATTGACACGCTGTGACACAACACTTACCTGTCAGACGTCGCCTATAAAAGCCGTCCTTACGGGGACAAGGCTCTATATTCACACAGCATCACATGACACCTTGGTCTTACGTAACTGTTGCACCGTTTAATCATTTCACTGTAACCTCACAAGGGGCCCTAGTCATACATGTTGGGAGACTTAGTAGAACAGGAGGCTCCCTTTAAGTTAGTGGGCCCCATGTTTAATCCTGGATAACTCAAAACTGTAGAAATGTCCTTAAGAAGTGATTTGGTCTGTCTTATTTCCTGGATTTAAAAATATTGACTGTGAGTAATACTGGGGTTGCTAAGGCAGCAACTAGACCATGGCTGAAATGATAACAGTGATCTCAGAAACAGGAATGGATGTTAAAAACACCAATTTAATACTACAGTTCACTCTGGCACACATAATACTGTAAAATGTGGTTGATTACAAAATGCATGAAATCAGTTGTAAAAACATCCCAGTTTGCTCACTAATTGGACAAATACCTGAGTGATAGTTCCTGTCGTTGCCTTCTCCTCATCCGCTGCTGATGGATTAATACACTATCCATGACTGGATACAGCTGGCAAAAAGCAGTGAGCTCATACTCGCATATTTACGGACACACATGAAGCTGAATATCCTTTTAAACTTCTTTGAAATTTCACAATCTACATATATTTAAAAGGCTAATGATACTTCAGAACACACACTTACCAGTGTTTATTTCTTACTAAGAGTTAGGTGAGAAAATTGATGCCATACTAAGTTAGGCCAACAGGTACACAGTCACTAAAGCATAGTAACAGGAGCAGCATGAAGAGGTCTAGAGCTGAGCACACAGCCTGATGATGGCAGGAGTCCTACAGGAGTCTAAATGTAGACAAAGACCAGGTAAGTGGTTGCAGGTGAGTGGGGGGCGGGGCCAGAGGGAAAGTGCCACATGGAGCAAAGGAGATGAGCTAGCAGTGGGAAAAGGGTAGAGAGACAATATAGTGAGGAAATAGGAAGTACAATAAAATAAAAGCATGGGAAAATTTGTAGTAGTATTTGTGTGCAAATATTACATAATATGACTGTGTCAACAAATGACAGACCACCTTCTACTGCTGTCTTCCTCCCACCACTTGCACATCATGGACACATGGGCACTTGCACATCTCACCAGTTCTCTAGCGTAGCTTTATGTATGATTGCTTAAACACATTGCTTAAACGAGCTGAATGTAACGCTAATCATACTAAACACAATGTAGGAGTTTAAATCATGTCATGATCCTTTCTCATTCAATTAAACAACACACACACAATAACACATCACCATAATTTCACATCTTCCCCCAGCACCTGTCTCCACTTTGGCTCTGACACAGGCACCTCACCTATGACACTACCTTAAGGGTGGTGTCCATCTCTGTGGTATCCATAACTTCATCTAACTGTGCAGAGAAGCAAATGTCAATACGCTGATGAAAGTGATGGAGGAAAATGTATGAAGGAAACAATACAGCTTGCTTAGATTGGCTGCGGTTCACATTGTAATAATTCCAAATTCGATGTTATTGTTTTATTTGCCAACTATTCATCACAACATTACCATTTGAAATCTTTTGTGTTTATTCCCTGGGTCACTCCGGCTAAGAGTAGAAACATACAGTATGTCTTGTTGTGTGCTAAGGCTGGCTACAGTGAAAGAAACTTGTGAAACCTGAGTTGTCTGCTGTTGGTTTGACACCTGGCTGAGCAATGACTCTTTCCTGCGTCATCGCTTCCTCTTCACTTTGCTGCGAAATCCACCTTCCACTGCTCCAGCTGGGGAATATACTGTGTTGTTATGATGAGGATGATGGGTGCATAATATTTTCCACTGTCAGTCAGTTGTAGGCAGGCATGCTACAAAGTAAAAGAAACTCTGTCAGGACATAATTGGACTTTTCACCAATTTTAGCTGTGTATGCATACAGAGAATGGACTTATTTTCACCCATTTGCTTAATTATTGAGTTTATTAAAAAACATATTTTTGTGCAGCCAATCTACTTGACACTATAATGGAGCTACTTTTAGCAGAAGACAGTAACAACAGACCAGGTGTGACCCTGAAGCCAACAATCACATGTACAAGCATAAAGGATCAGATTGTGCAGACCAACAGACAAATAGACAGATATGGAGTGAGGGTGTAGGTTGCAGGCTGACCTTGCTGCTCAGACAGACGGGGAAAGGCCTTTCGCACCAGACACTCAGACAGACAGGGAGGGGTCGTGTTAGCCACTGTGCAGAAACTGCATATCTGGAAACAATTAGATGGGAACCCTGGCCAGGCTGTTTCCACGAGGCACAGTACAATTCTATCAAGAGTTGAGTTGCTCTCCTAATGAGTATAAGTTCACAAAATCACCAGGCATGGAAACACAGTTCACTATTCAATCAACATTTATGAAGAAGGAGTTGAAAATATTGTATTTACCTTTACATTTACATTTACATTTAATCATTTGGCAGACGCTTTTATCCAAAGCGACTTACAAGTGAGGTACAAAACAAGCAAAACTCTAAGTCAAGGAGAAAAACTAAAGCAAAGCAAAGCACTATCAGAAAAAGTGTATTCGTTTAATGAGATATGAGTGCAAAAAAAATTTTTTTTATATGATAGTGCATTTTAAGTGCAAAGAAAGTTACGGAAAAGTTCTGTCTTCAGCAGTTTTTTGAATATTGGGAGTGAAGTTGCTGATCGTGTAGAGTTCAGTAGTTCATTCCACCACTGTGGGACCACAGAGCTGAAGAGCTTTGCAGTGGATTTTTTGTTCTGTGACGGAACCACCAGACGCCGTTCGTTGACAGAGCGCAGTGAGCGGGCAGGGATGTAGATATGAATGAGGGAGTTGAGGTGGACAGGTGCAGTTGAGCTGACCACTCTGTAGGCAAGAGTCAGAGCTTTGGATCTGATGCGAGCAGCTACAGGAAGCCAGTGCAAAGATTTGAGGAGTGTTATATTTAGTTATGGACACGTTAATAATTACATTAACAGCTCAGTAAAAGGTTAGGCCCTCAAAGAACAATATTTTTCCAGCTGAACAGTTCACCTAGCACAAATGCTTTGCCCTCTGTTCATTGCCATTAGTACCAACAGTATTCCCTTTTGCAGCGTTCAGCACTAACAACTTCATAGATCTATTATTGACCTTGAATGTTCTTTCGCACTAGACACCACACAGATGCTGGCTTTTGTATTGAGTGCCAGACACTCCTACCATGTTTCACTGGTAAAGCCAAAACTCCAGCAGTGGTGAGAGGCACTCATCACACACCTCGCTTATAAGAGTGTTTGTGGCTTGAACATTGTTATTTTTCAATGTTTTTTCCTTTGCGTTGATTTTAGTGCCAGCATGGAAAGTCTGTGGACTGGTTTTATGTTCAAACCATACATACTTTAAAATATTAACTTTATGAGTTTATGTCATTAGTAATACAGTGACTACAGACAGTGCTGTTCCTATTTCTGATTACATAAGGACAGACAGGGAGCATTAAACCATCCTTTGATTTTAAAATAATACACACTACCAGTCAAAAGTTTGGACTAATAGAAAATAAAGTTTTAGAAAGAGAAGCACATTCTGTCTTTAAATTGATCAAAAATACAGTGTACACATGTAAGTGACTATCACAGACGTTAACAGCTGTTTTTAAAGGAATATTTAAATCGACCTATAGAGGACTATGTAAATAATCCTATTTATTTTATATGAATATCATATATTCATATTTAACAGATGTCCAGCAAATAGAGATTTGATGCAGGCAGCTACTAAAAAATCAGAAACTAGTCAAAAAAAAATTTTCTGGCAGTAAACAAACTGTAAAAGCAGCCACTACACTGTGTGTGAAACTGCGTGACAGCACAGTTGCTCTGCTGACAGTGAGTAAATCCAGTCAAACAGACAGTAAACAAGCAAGTTTGACATCTCAGGCAAGCACACTATTAGGAAAAAAAGCACATGAATTTAAATGAGAGCTTTTCAAAAGTCCAATGATAGAAAAACAGTGAGTTTATTTGATGTTGAGCAATGTTAAGATGATGTCTTGACCTGGATTTGTGCACATCACGACTTGAAACACCTGTCTGGGAAGTAGAAACCCACAAAACAAAATGTCCATGCAGTAACATTTACCTTGGCAGCAAATGAGACAAAGCAGTAGTGTGTGATTAAAGCTGATGTTTTTATTCAAGGCTTTTACAGGAAGCTAATTAGCTGAGGTATGCAGCTGTGCGCCAAGCTAATAGAGGGAAGCTGACATTCCTGCAGAAAAGTGGTCGCCTCAGAAAGCTGCAGAATTTGTATTTACATTTACAGGCTTCTCTGCGTGAGCCACAAGACTTTCAATTGAAACTGTTCACAACATAGATTTTTTTCATTCAAATACAAAGAAAGGAAAGATGTGGCCTAGCTCACTGGATCACAAAGAATATTTAAAAATTTTTTTGTTTGTTTGTTTAAAAATAAGTAACTGCACACACAAACAGCAATGGATTCTTGGGTCAGATTATGTTGCTGCACCTTGTAAGAGAGAAATATAACTGCTCACATGTGTGATTGACCTTTTAAAGTTGACAAGAATCTGTAAAGGCTACCCCTCAAAGAAGGGTACAAAAGAAAGGTTACCTCCACCAAAATGATTGCAGACTGGACAGCCACATTTAGATGCACCTTGTGTAGCTCAACTCAATGAACCATAACTTGCTGTGGCTAAACAAGACTGAATATTGTTGGTTTAGTGAAGAAGAACAACAAGCCTATGCACCCAAAACATAGTGGCATTCAGTTCAGTTCAGTTTACAAACTAAAGTTGTAGTGCAATTTACTTATTTTGTTGAGAAATGGTAAAGTCAGAGCCTGAAAGGAGATGAATTAAGTCTGTAATGGCAAGTGTATAGCCTAACCTTGCATAGATATAGGAAGACTGGACACTGGTAGGTTGGCTTTGTCGTTGACAAATGTGTGTACTGTGCCAATACCTCTGATGCTCCATGATTGATGTTGTACCATTTTAGCAGTCCACATATATTTATATAACACATATATTTGAAGGAGTTACAGTTTTAAAGACAAGGATGTTTTTTTTAGTAAAAAATCACCACTTGCATTTTCTTTATATTTTGATTAAACATACAGTATAGAGCATGTTAATTAACTTAATGCACAGACATGAGAGTGGGATTGATCTTCTCATCAATATTCAACCAGAGCCAAAGAAGTGTATTTCTTCAAATGGTTAACTATTCTTTAAATGAAGAACCCTTCAACAAACTACCAAGCTTAGTCACTCTCTGTAAGCTCTAGGTGGTAGCAGAACTCATGCCATACTGTAAATGACAGACCATCCTTGGGGGCTATTTACACAACAGAGGCACCAGGCATATTTAAATTTTAGAAAGACACAAAAATCACCATGGTTCAACATGGAGTCCAGAGTATAAGATATTAGAACCAAGCAGGGTTTTGAACACGATGTCTAATATTAGCAGCTCCCTCAACCGCCAGCTGAAAGGTCACTGAAACAGAACAGAGGCCATCCTGGTGCCACATGGAGCTGTGTTTAAGTAAAGACCACCTGACTCCCACGGCCATGTGTGTGGCAGTAAACCTACAGCTAGGATGAGTTTCTGCTGTTTGTTGAAAGAGTTACAGCACAAAATTCTTGTCTGTGTAGTCTAAACACCTAACAGGATGCAGGTTTTAAATAGGTAGTTTCCACTCTCTCTACCATTTACAATTGAGCCACCCATCAACCCATCAGTTGTCATACCTGTAGAAAAGTTCCCAGGCACTTAGCATTTTCCACATGCAAGCTTTAGCTAGTCAAAAATTCTTCATCTAAAGGAGATGAAAGTGCTGTCTTCTACCTTATTAACAAACAGACTGGTGAATACATTCCCCCAGGTGTCCCTAACTAAATGATTTATGAGGAAATTTCACCAAAAAATGCAGTCCACCATGCAACTATGCCCCTCTGGCATCAAAAAGTCAATATATTATGCCTCGGCCCATTACTTCTCGTAATCCTAAACCCAACTATTTTGTGCAGTCTATGCCTGAAAAGATCGGGTCTCATACGTGTATCCAGTCTGAACATTTTCCACCACTCTAGGCTTTAAATAGATAAAGTTTCCATCTTGACAGTTCATCTGCCCACCAACGCCATTGTTAAATCTCAACAAATCATCCCAGGCTCCAGAGCCATTATTAGTTTCCACTGCTGGTCTCTTCAGAGGCAGACTTCAGAAAGTTTCCAACTCTTTCATCTCTCAGTAATGGACCTGTGCCTTCTCCATTGTAAAATGCCAAATGATCACCATCCAATTCATTTTAAATTGTTCTCATGAGGGTTTTGCTGGCTTCATATTGTAAAAGAAATCAGTATTTTACTTTCCCAGCACATCTTTATTAATCTATTTGATTTGCTGATAAAGTGCGCATATTAAAGATGACACAGGAATGTTATGCACTCTTTGTAGTGTATTGGCAGAGCTGTTCCCTTGTTCTGCATTATTTACAAGCGACTGTGTGCAATCGCGTGTGCTTATCCTTCCTCTGTGATTGCTGAAAGTAAACTGTAATACCCAAAATGTCAATAAATTAGAAAATAACAGTATTTTCTCTCTTGTTCACAACCATGTTATTTTAAGATTTTCCACCTTCACTGTTTCTGTGCATGCAGCCCAAAAGTTCAAAGAAGAGGAAATATGCATGCAGGAAAATCATTTTGAGATCTTGGTTTCATGTTCAGTTTACACAGTGGTATATAGATGGTTGGTTTGAAGGTTAGAGCCATGGGACATTCCTCAAATGGCGTGCCAGCTACCACTGATGGAATTTAGCTTAATGGACAACTGAGTACAGATAACACAACTAAAACTTCTGTAGTTTGGGGAAAAGACTTTTTGTACATATACATATACTTATACATATACATATACATATACATATACATATACATATATTCTAACCTCCATAAAGGCAGGTTTTCACGCAAGATAAGCTAAACTGCTTAAATGTGCTCAAAGGCAAATTAAAGATAGATGATTTTAGAAATGCTTCATACTAAAAACATTCACTGTGAAATTAAACTCTATATTTGGCCTGGTGTGGAACAAAAATGCAGCCTTCTTACAAAGCTTTAATAGTGCTGGGAAGGTATGACTGCAGCCATTGGTTTAGGGGCAGTGTATGGGAATCACAGAAACAGCGAGAAGACGTCCCACAGGACACAGAGGGCTCCTGTGGGACATCAGCGTCAGGCATGACATCATCATGGTGCGATGGAACTGCACACACGAGGTGTTCAAAAAGTAGGAATAATTTCCACTTTCCTTAGCGGAAAGAGAGAGTACACCAGGGCAGCGTCATCATCTCAGTCTGGTGTGGTTGGACACTGAGTGTGTCATCTGCACCAGTCCTAAAGTTGGAAACATCCCAGCTGTTTGTAGCCATGATGTCATGATGTCACACAGTAGCTATGAAACTAGCAGTCAGGCAATGGTGCTATAACTGGCAGGCAGAAACATGTGTAAACCCACTTTAGGACAAAAGGCATGCCTTGACCTGGAATTACTACACAAGTCACATGACCTTAAACCAGGATGACTTCATAGCTAGTTTAGGAACATCACTTCATCAGCATTTCTACTGGTAGTGTGGTGGTACTGAAGTTCACTCTCTGTTGGAAACATAATGAACTAACAATGAAACAACACATTAGCACAATGTTACCACTATTAAATACTGTTATGTCAGCTACAGTAAATTAAAGACACTGATTCCAATGTTCACTGTTGGTGTACATACATATTATTGAGCCTGCTATGTTTGTATGGGTAATGACAGAAACCATTTATTATCTTACAGTTGGTGGTGATATTATTTAGCAGGTGCATTTAGACATTAGGGATTGATTTTTAGTTTGATACTTTGATTTTATACAGTATTTTATCTAGAAACAGAAACAATACATAATACATAACTCATGACTAAATACAGGGGCAGTTTATAGTTATACATTTCCCATTTATATAATTTTTCAACTCACAATTCCCGCCTGTGTTGTTTTTGGCCACAATGATGACTGTTTACAAAAAGAATTAGCTAAAAACCCATTGTATGCTATCTTAAAACACTAAAGAAGAGGCAGACACAGGTGAATATTGGGCTTGAATCCACCAGGATTGCCAAAAACATTACCCCAAATCATCAGTAATATTGCTCCATACATGTATTTGTTGTCACCTCTATGTTCAATGTTAGTTTGCCTAGCTTAGTTCTAGTTTTTATTAGTTTTTTTAGTTTGGTACAGTACAAGAAACAAAACCTACCATCAGACAGTCAGACTTTGCTATACAAGCTCTCCTGTGTGAAAGTATAGAAGATTTAGTGTGAGACAGCTTGCACACAGGTATGTTTTACAACACTGATACCACAAAAGTACAAAGCTGGACAGGCTCTTCTGACATTGTATCAAAACCACAGTTCCATCACTGATTTTAGCCCACAGTTACTTTCTTAGACAAATAGTTCAGTCTATACTTAGCCTTGACATATCTGGGTCTACCACACACAGAGTTGTGTGTTTCCTTTGGCCACCATAGTTATAACCCGTCCACACACTTAGATGTGCAGAGCAGTGACTACACAGTCTGCTGATAGTCTGAATAAGAAATTAAGAAAATGATGAGTCCCAACTCGGTGAACATCCAGCAAACAATCAGTGTCATAACAACCTCACTTGGTTTCCTGTTGTGTGTACACACAGAAATACCCTCAGTAATCTGTTACTCTATAGATTGGGTGCTGCCTGTTAAATTATTTCTTGCGACCTTTAAATGCTGTACAATGTGTTAAATAACCCAAAGCATGATTACAACCAGATGTCTCTTTATCTTGGAGTGACATTCTTTCCACTCAAACAATTGCCTGTGATGTGCGATAAATTAACTTAATCAACAGCCCGACAGACACTAGATTGCTCGGAAAATGAGATAACAATGACAGCTAAGTTTGAGTGTCTTGTAACATGTTGTTTTGCAGCCTGTTATTTTGCAGCATGGATGGAGAGTATGTTTCTCCATCAAGCTGTTTCCTTTAGATATCAGGGAGTTGAAGTTGTGATGACTGACAACACATGGTCATACACACACTTACTTATAAAATACTTCACACACACATAACACTTTCACTCCTGGCTTTGTTTTTCCTTGGTTAGATGGTATAACAGAAGTGCCTACTGTACTGAACCAGCACTGTGAAAACATATCCATATTAGGAAAAGAGCAGACATCCATATATGGGGATGCTTCCTCTGTAGTAAGAGCCCAGTGTACTGGCTTCTCTCGCACATTCCTTCACCTCCAACTTTCTCTGGGAGTTTTCATTTCCGATTCGCTGGCTGGAGAAAGAGCAGGGCCGCCTTTCATAAGAGTCTGGCCTGATGTGTGATCCCCTATTTTTCAAAAAAATACACAAACCTCTGTCTAGCCTCTTTCCTGCAATACTCAACTCTGGGTTTTGATGTAGTAAAATAAGCCTGGCCAGGGACAGGGCACACCTGGCCTTTCAAGTTTGTCATAGACTAAACCTCATTAGGCAGGTGAAAAGCCAGAGAACATGTACTGTAGCCTTTGTTCTTGTAATATCTGCCCGACATGCCTTCATGTGCTGTACTTTCACTTAAGGCAACTCAAGATATTTAGTCAGTGGATCCAAAGCATCAAGACATCCTGTCAAATGTAAATTACATCCCCAGTTTCAGATTCTTCTAAAGATGTCACCTTTTTTGGTGGTAAAAGGAGTCATTTCAGGTAACAGTGGTCACTTTTCACATTAAGATTTTACAAAAAAAAAAACAAATAAAAAAAGAGGAGAAATTATACATTTATCAGTCATTGCTGGTATTTCTGGTATGATTCCTTGTTTCAGGTGGTTATGAGTTATTAATTATTCCACCAATGAGACATCCCCTTTAAACCTTTCAGGTGTTATAATTATTATAGCTATTCTTTAATACTGTAGCTATTGTTTAAAAAAGACTATATGAGGGAATTACTTGTTCTCTGCTATGATCATACAACCTCTCAGAATACAGTACTACTGTACTGCCTGAATACTTCCTCACTGCTTACAAAAATAGCTACACTTTTACCAGCTATAACAGTAAATACTACTTTTACAGTCATGTAATAGCATTAACAGTCTAAAACTGTTATACATAATAACTAATATTTTTGCAGGATGATTACTCTTACTTTTCCACCATAGTACATTTAGCTCACACTGTAATACTGCTGTGCTTAAACAGGGTTTTAAATGCAAGTGTATAATGGATAAGTATTCATGATTACAATGGTTCATTCATGCATAAGGATTAATACTGTGCTCATATTACAGTATGTGTAAATGAGTAACAGTCAAATCTGCACTTCAGTCACTGATGTCAGTGCTCATAAATGGCACTGCTGTGTCTCATACTAGTACAGAAAATAAAGTTATGAGACTGCAGCAGCCGCCAAGTCTCTGTGCTGGAGTGAGCACCTTGATAGATAACCAGAACAAGTTAATGACTCGAATGAATTTCCTTTCTCTAACCACTAGCTGTTAATTTACTAAAGTACAAGCTGTCTGTGTGCCTTTAAAACCAAAGCTGAGGAATGCTCCTGTGGGCTTAAGGTCTTAACCACCTATTAGACGTCTATCAGTGTATTAAACCATTACAGTACATGTTAATGAATTTTTATAAGTTTTTACCTGGTGTTTTTAACTGTTCCTCTTTCAAGTAAAGCTCTGTGTGCTGCCACTTTTGAACTATGCTTGGGTTTTTTCTTCCTCTTATAAAATTAATATTTATAGGTACCGGCTGTCTGTTTGTGAAGTCAGTCTTCAGGAATTCCCAGTGTGGGGTCCCAGGCCTCTAACCAGACTTAACCTTCTATTCCAGATGAAAGCCGCTCTGAGAGAGACAGTGTTGTTTGGCTGAGCAGCAGAGCCTTGCCTTCAGACAGCAGGAATGTGGGATGTCTGGAGTGGGGGTCAGGAAGCGAGGAAAGAATGCCAAGTATGTCCATGTTTGTCCAGGGCTGGCTCTCCATTCAGCCCCCAGTGACGTGCTGCAAGGGCCAGCGAGTATAAAGGGAGCTTGCCTCTCCAGTCAGAGCTCAGATCAACTACTCTACCGAAGCTAAACTCTAGCTTTTACCAAGAAAGAAAGAAAGACTGTGACCTGAGCAGCAGAGAAACGCTTCAAGACTAAAGAGACAAGAGATCAACTTGATCAGAAAAGGTTTCTCAGGTTCCGACTCTGAAACTAAAGGAAGACTTTCAACAAGACTTAAGGGAAAACTAGAATCTAGAATCTATTTCTACAAGGGAGAAAAGATGCCTGCTGGAATGAAGAACGTGATCTTGCTGCCTCTCTTGTGCATCATGCTCTCATATATGGTAAGCCAATTAGACACTTATACCGTTGTTGTTGTATTTCTGTAAGTTCACACTTTGTCTGATTTTTATTATGCGAGCAGTGCTTTGAATCACAAATCTTAAAAAGACATTGTGTTTTCCATGTGCCGGATGCATAACTGTACCAATCATGCAACACGTGGATATAGTATTTACTCAACCATGTTGTCTGTGCATTTCTATTCTCAGGCTACAGCTCAGGAGTGCAGTGGACAATGTTCCTGCCCTTCCATGCCTCCTCAGTGCCCCCCAGGAGTGAGCCTGGTGCTGGACGGCTGTGGCTGCTGCAGGGTGTGTGCCAAACAGATGGGGGAGCTCTGTACTGAGAGAGATGTCTGTGACCCACACAAAGGCCTTTCCTGTGACTTTGGTGCCCCCAGCAATAGACGCATAGGTGTCTGCACAGGTGAGCCATAAAAAATGGAAACAATTACTTTAACTGTGACAACTAACTCTAATAATAGAAGTCTTAAGTGTCTTATACGTATGAGCCAAATCTCAACCTTTCTTGATTTCTGCTCCACAGCTCAAGAGGGAGCCACCTGTGTGTTTGGAGGCATGGTGTACAAGAGTGGAGAGACCTTCCAGAGCAGCTGCAAATACCAGTGTACCTGTATGGATGGAGCTGTAGGCTGTGTCCCTCTCTGTTCCATGGACATCAGGCTGCCCAGCCCAGACTGCCCCATGCCCAGACGGGTCAAGGTACCAGGGAAGTGCTGTGAGGAGTGGGAGTGTGATTCACCCAGACACAGTTTCATGGGCTCTGCTTTACCTGGTAAGTTTGATTGGCTTTTGGTGTCCTCATACACACATGTGCTGTGATCAAGAATGTCTTTCTAATCCAGTGTTTACTCCTATGTGTGCAGCATACACAGAGGTAGAGACCTATGGCCCAGATCCTTCCTTGATGAGAGAGAACTGCCTGGTCCAGACCACTGAATGGAGTGCCTGCTCTAAGACATGTGGCCTTGGGATCTCCACCAGGGTCACCAATGATAACCGTGAATGCCGCCTTGAAAAACAGACCCGATTGTGCATGGTGCGACCCTGCGAATCACAGCTGGAGCAGAGCATTAGGGTGAGTTTTTGTCACACTACCTTGCTTTCATCATCAATTAAACAGATAAAACAAAATCAGCATCTAAAAGCCTGAGAATGCCCGTTGAAGTTTTTTTCCTTTTGTTTTCTTCCTGCAGAAAGGAAAAAAATGCATCCGTACTCCCAGGCTCTCCAAGCCCATGAAGTTTGAGATCTCTGGTTGCACCACCACCAAGCCCTACAGGCCAAAGTTCTGTGGTGTCTGCCTGGATGGCCGGTGCTGCACCCCTCACAGGACCACCACCCTGCCCGTGGAATTCAAATGCCCTGATGGGCAGGTGATGAAGAAGCACATGATGTTCATCAAGTCCTGCGCCTGCCACTACAACTGCCCCGGAGAGAACGACATCTTCGAGTCCATTTATTACAAGAAGATGATGGGAGACATGGCATGAGCCACTGAAGGATGACTTGAAAACAAACAGGACTCCATCTCATTTTGCAGCTCAGTACATGCATTTTGTCGTGTTTTATTTTGTCAGTTTCTAATTGTAAAAGTAGTCCAGACACTTACTTTAGTGTCTGTGTGTTTTGTATGGCTGGTGCAGCCACATAGACTCAGACAGAGGGTTGCGTAGCAGCTTCAAGAGATTCATGCACTATAACTTCTATTTTTGACAAACCTGTTGTCAGGTTTCCGCCCATTCCCTTTTAAATCCTACAAACCCGTCCTTTTTACTGCGTACCTTTGTATACCTTATGTAAACCTTGACCTCCTCTCTAAATGAGGTGTGTAATAAGTCACCCCACCCTCCAAGCCTAGACCAGACCTGCAAACTCTAAGCAGCTGTAGAGGGAATGTGCAGACCACAGCAGGCTAGTGTTCCCCTGTCTAAACAGGTGTGTGTGTGCGTGTGTGTGTGCCTGCGTGTTTGTGTTTCAGCCCAGGCCTGAATGTTGGCCTTGTCTGTATCTATGCTCTTCACTGAGTGGAAGAAAGGTCATTTTTTCTGCCATGCATGTGGATGAGAAAGCACGCTGCGTGTTGAGTTTAGGGTTAGATATGGAATAGAGTGGGCTTTGCCAAGGCACTGAAAAGAAAAAAAAAAACATTGACTAAAGCTGATTCAGGTCAGAAGGAAGAAAAAGTGTCTATTTTGTACAAAAATAGAAGAAAAGACTGGAAGAATTGTAATTTCATTCCTTTATTATTGTTGATGTGTAAATTATGTATATATTTGTACAGTTTAAGTTAATTTAAAAGCCAAATTTGTTGTGTGCTTTGAAATGTATCAATAGTGTATTTTTTGTCTACAGTATTTTTTACTATTTTATTGAGAAGTGTGACAAAAATGTTACATGTTTCACTTTGTAGCTGGAAATAAAATGTTATATTTTTATACAAACATGAGTTCTTCCATTTTTTTGAGCTTTGATAAATATATTAATTCTTGAGATTTAATTTCAACAACCTCTTTAAAAGTATTCTATCCAGTATTACATCCTCTAGCTGACTTACAGTGTTTATTTGTCCTAAATACATACAGTATTTAGGACACACATAACTGGACATGTTCATATTTAGCTTCTGACATCTCAGACAGTGCAAATAGTTAACTATGAACACAAATATCACTCCTCAAGAGACAGAGTGCAGGAAATCAGATATTTACAGTACACAGAGAATTCAGTATTATGTCAGGACTAACTGACTGACTAACTACTGAATAAAACAGTAGTTTTTTTATCAAAGTCAAGTTTTCATTATGCTAATTACCATAAATCCATGACTGTGACTGTGTGAGCACTGTATGTCTCTCTGAATACTGAGATGTGAAATGACCTGTTATATACTGATTCTTCTTCTTTCCACTCAGGGTGTATGTAGTCATTTGTAAAACCCCTTCAGAAGTGTTGACAGGTACCAATTAAATATTGGCCCAGTTAATGCTTTATCTGAATCAAAAAGTGATCTACTAAATAGAACTGCATCTGCACCTCTGCACATAATTCTTGCTTATTTCTTCTTTAATGTTTTATATAAGATTAGATCTAAAAAAAAACAGACATGCTGTAGGTCTGAGTAAAAAGTCCCACTGTGACTGTGGTCCTCTTTCGAACCTCCCTCTCTGACAGCACTCAGCCGTAGCAGAGGACTTACGCTGTTTAGTGTCGCCATCTGGTGCCCTTTTTGTACAATTCTAATGAATATTTTATAGCATCTCTAGATGGCATCTGAGTGTATTATTTCTGTCTTCTTTAACCCTCTGACGCCTACCTGACAACCAGGTATGACACCAGTGATACTAGAGGGGTAGGATCAGAAGGTGCTGTATTATACTGTAGTTGGTCAAACAACGTAATGTTTTGCTGCAGAAAGCTATAATATGGAAAATCTAACAATCATTATAACCATTTTGTGGAATCATCTAATATACTAACAAAGTTTAAACTGATTATATTTAATATTATTGTGTCAACAGTGTTTAAAATGTCGATTTTGCTGTTTATAATGAATGTGCACCAGATGATCACCTTCTGGGTAATTTTTTTACTAGCTTATAATGCAGATAGTAACTCGACAAATTATAATCTCCTGCTACACATGCAGATAAAGTTTTAGTTTCACTTCTCAACTGTCCGAGAAAGCAGAACTTTTGCATTTTCATTTTTTCCTCTGCACATACACTCCTCTTGTCTTCTTTCAGTACGTTTTTATATCTCTGCTTAAGAGGCCTTGACATGTTGCTGTCCCAGTACAGCAAAACCCAAAAAAACAAAAAAACCTGCACAGTATAATTTTAATCTGCGCTAGCTGTTTCTTCCTAATAGTTACCACCAAACAATAATGTAGTGTTGATGCCAAGTAATAAGGGCTAAAATGTTGCAGTGATATATATTATATAAACAGCTTGTGTGTCACAGTGGTGATTCATGTTCTTTGCTTCAACGCCCACAGATACAAACAAGTTCAGTCTCAGACTACAGTGTGAGAAGCTACTGTTGGTTCACTATGTAAGTAAAACTAGAGTAACCTATAGTATATATGGATATATAATACAGTACAGAATGTGTCACCATATTGATTCATTGGGTTTACCAATGTCAGTCCAATGTAATTAGATGTTATGTGATGAAAATGAACATAAATACTTAAACAATCTTTTAAGGTACCAACATAGTTGTAATTCAAGCAGAATTTATTACATCAATTGTATTAAACAAATACAATTTTAGAACCAATTTCCAGGTAAACGATTCAATTTATTCATTTTCTTACATAAATTCAGTGCAGATTTACTTTACAATCTGATCAATTAACTGCTAAAAATGTTCACTTATTGCCTTGGCTTGATTAGACTCAACTGTAAGTACGCATCTATTTCATCTTCTTCCTCTGCACTAGTAGGTCATTATATTAGAAAGAGCTTTATACATGTATACATGCCGTTGCTGTACATCCTCACTTTACTGATGTGTTTATACCAGGATCTACCTCAACCTTTCGCATAAATCTAAGAATCAGAAAAGCAGGAGAGATACATTTGCAGAAAGAGAAAGAGATGATTGTCAGAGAAAATAAAGGAAAACAAGCTGTCATCCTTCAAAGAGAAAATGATTCTTCCTGTAGGAGTCTTTCTGTGTGTTTTGAATATACTGTAGGCATGTGTCTGCACAAAACTTGCATGACTAGCTGCAATGTGCATCTACTGTTTGCTACTCTATGTGAGGGACAGAATGTCACAGGGAGGCTGCAGCAGAGTGGCGCAAGTGGGCATCCTCAGGAAAAACAGCAGAAGATAAAATCTTGTCACATATTCACACGCTCTATCTGTGGAAACCAGGCAGCTGGCAAAGCGGAGGATGAGGAATCAGAGCAGGTTGCAGTGTCAACTTCGTACTGAACTCTCTCTCTCAGCCTCGCCGCAGCTCATGGAGTTTCTGGGCAACATTTTCAAGCTCTGACTCAATTGCTGCGAGACTTTCAATCTCTGGCTCCTGCAGATATAATGAGGGGAAAAGACACATTGTGTGCAAACAGTCATATATATGTACACATTTTTCAAGCAAAACAGCTCTAAATATATCAGGACATAATTAGCTTCCATGCCATGTTTCACTGCCCGTTAGCAAGGACACATTATAAGCAAAAATTGGCCTCTTATAGTCAAATGTGTACCAGTTTGTAGCCATCAAGGCTTTCATACTGTAAGTGTTTTCCTTTGAACATGCAGCCAAGCAGCAGCTGCAGCATTCTGTAATATGACTGGAATTAAGCAATTAAACACAGATACCTAACATAGTTTTTGACCTTGAACTGCTTAGCACAACAAGAAGTAAATATCATTCTGTATACTGTAAAAGTGTAGTTTAAAAGAATAGTTTCGTAGGCTGGGAAATGCATTCATTCACTTTATTATCCAAAATGAAAAGCTAATTGTAATGACTAGAAACAAATAAAACACATCAAGTGCTATTAGGCAGAATTTGGTACCTTTGGACTGAGCTAGGCTAGTTTTTTCTTCTTGTTTCCAGTCTTGATGCTAAGCTAAACTAAGTAGTTGGTCTTTGTGGCATGTTTATGTTTTACTGGACTGTATAAAACTTGTCACCTCACTCAGGAAGGTATGTCTGTCTCTTTTCACACTGTCACATTGCACATATTTCAGAAAGCTAAAATAAATAAGAAGTGTACCTCTGACTTTCTGCTGGCGCTCCCCTCTTCCTCCGACACCCTCCTCTCCTCTGGTGCCCTTCGAGCAATCATTTGCAGCTCCTTCTCCTCTGGACTCCTCTGAGAATCTCTTTTCTTCTTCTCCTCTTCCTCTTCGTCTGTGACCTCTTTTGAGTGGTGTGGCACTTCCTGAGCTTCTTTTCCATTCGCCTTTTTCTTCAGTTGCAAGCTCTTTCCCCTCTTGGTCCATTGCTTTAGGCTCTTCCTGCTTCCTCTCTTCACCTCCTCTTCCTCATCTTGTTTGTGTGAGGAAAGTGGAGATCTCTTGTCTGTCTCCTCCTCATCTACTTCATGAAATTTCTTTACCATCGAGTCATCAGATTCAGCACCTGGGAATATGAAAAACAAAAGTCTGTTTTCTGACGTACACCCTCACCAGACCATGGGCAGAACACTCTCCACCATCAGCCAGATTTCACTCCTCATAATGAAATATTTCTTGGCAGATGGCTGTTTTGCCATCAGTACTGCTAGCTGCCTTTTATGTGAATTAAGGGCATGGCTAGAGCAATCAGTGGGATTGGCTAAGGCCATTTTGTAGAATAGGTATTATGTATTTTATTGTACTTTGTTAAAATAGCTCAGAAAAATCAGTTGTACTTTTAAACTAAGGACGATCTTATGAAGATTCTGGTGAATGGTTCCAGCTGTGACTATTGCACAACAGCTCATTTGAATTCTAGGACATAGAGACCTTTAATCATTTCTGTTGGGGTGCTGTCAGTTTTCGAGCCATATTGGCCTGGCTCCCCTGTGGGAAGGACTGAATTTCATCATGTAGATGGAAGCACTTCCATCAGTCACTCAGTTCTGTGGTGGTAGGCAGTTTTATTTACAAGGCAGTTTTGTCTATGAACTCTGCTAGATATGTGCCTGTTGTCAACTTTAGGGCATCCTTTCATTTGTCTTGATGTTATTTCTTGATTAGCTATAAATCTGACTAAACCAGCCCAGTCATCTGAATGTGCATTTATTGTGTCATCTATATTTTTTCAACTGTTACTAAAGCTAATTATAAAAAAGCTATAAAAATATATATATACAAATCTACTTGCCATTCCTATCCTTGGACATGTTTTCTTCCTTAGAATTTGCTCTCTTCTCTTCAGATTCTTCTTCTTCTTCCTCTCTCTTTTCAGCCTTGTCCTCATTCCACTCATCCACAGAATCAGAGACTTGACTACCTTTGTGCTCATCATTTTCTCTCTTCACCTCTTCTGTTCTGTCATTGTCCTCGTGCGAATCTCTGTCTTTCAAGGTCTCATCGTTTTCTTCCTCTTCATCCACATTGCCTGTCCTTCTCTTCTGGGACAGGATGGATCTCTCACCAGGGCCTCCTAAAGCCTCCAGCATGGATTGATCTGAAAAGGAGGAGGGGTAGATATTTAATTAACTTGAAGAAATCGATTTTCCACTGATGTTAAAAACCCTAGTGCTTTAGTGCTCAAACAAAAGTGCTACAGTTTATTATACTAGTTGTTTTGTTTTTTCAGACTGTCCTACTTGAATTTTATGCAACAGTAATATGCAGTAATAATGCCCTGTTATAATACCATTTGACCTGTTTTGCAGTTTTCGCAGAGCTGTGAATCCCTGAAGGCCGAGGTCAGAAGTGCATCTTTTATAAAAGAAACTTTTGTGATTAACGTACTACTTCTTTCATTGTCATCAGTCAATTGCATGCTTTCGAACAGTCTGGCACTGATTTTAAAAAGCCAAGTGTGCTGTCAGGTGGAACGATCTCAGTGTGTGTATGCCCTGATTCTGTCCACAGAAAGCATCGGCAGAATTTAGATTCACCTAAACCTTTGTCAACTCTGCCTTGTTCACAACAAAAATAGCAAATAATGGAAGTAATACATCATTTTGACAGCAGATGCATTTAAACACGTTGATTAGACATGCCTTATAATGGAACCCACTGATATGTTGTTAAACTGTGATAAGAATAAATTGAATAACAATGCAGCAAAGTAAAGCTACACTTGACCCTTTGTTCAGCATATTATCCCATAAACAAAGGTACTGAAGAAACTCACCAGCAGCAGCATCTGTAGTCTCAGCAGTTTGTGTTGTTGGGGCAGATGTACTAGCGTCTCTTTGCAGCTGAGATCTCTCTTGGTTACCTAAAATTAAAATTAGTTATTCAAGATTTCTGTTTATGCCATCTGTCTTGTCTTCATAAACAAGCACGTTCAGCACACAGACATCAGCTTATGTGATCTGTGACTCACCCTGAACAGCGATCTCCTGCAGCTCCTTCAGAAAGTTACGATGGCGAAGGATAGTAACAAGCCTGTCATCTGCAAACATGCAAGCACACATTGAAATCTGTTCACATAAGCAGCTAATCATCTCACTAGGGACAGAAAAGAACAGAAAAAGGTGATTAAATGATCCAGCAGGAGGTAAAACACAGTGTCTCCTTCTTCAACTTTTCACAAGACTCAGCAATGTGCTTCAGTGATTCATCAGAGTTAATTGCCCTGAAATGTAGTGCTTTCAAAGCATGAGCACAATTAATCATTTGGCTCACAGAGACTCCACCAGTGAATTACAGCAGCAGTGAGAAGTGTACTTTCTGCTGACCTACAGAAGACACTGCATACTATACTCAGCAAGCACCAAAAGACACCTACTGTACTGCTCTGTGCTCATTCATTGATCTTTCTTTTCTCTTTTCTCTTCCTTTGTATGACTGTGACTCTCCCTCTACCCTTGCTTCTCTTTCCATCCCTGTGGTGGTGTACAGTTTCACTGTCTCCCTACATCTGCTCAGTCACAAACGCACAGTGAGTAATGCAGTGATTGATTTTTTACAACTAGAACAGCATCAAGGTAACACACTGGCTATGTAACTGAATAGTCTTTCCTGGGTACTAGTGACCCTACTGCATAAGACCATGCAGTGGGTTTTTAGCATCAATCCATTAACCTTACTCTGCCGGCACTGTGCACTCATGATGAAAAAGGAGAGTACGTATCAAATCTCTAGAAAAACAGTCGTTCTTATCTTAATGTGGTTTCAGTTCACACACGGTGAGCTTTAACAAATTACTAAACCTTAATTAGCAGGAGCATCATGATGATGATTAGTATACTGTTCATATTGCAAAACCTCTTGGTTCAGTATTAAATATTATACAGAATATTTTTATTAATAATTTTAAGTTCACTTTGCATAAAAAGGATTGTTTACATGGCAAATTCAAAATTAGACCAATGTGTGTAATATGCAAAAACTAAACTTCACATAAGAGTAAAAGTGTCTCAAACATGTAAAGTAAGTAAAGCAACATCAAGTGTTTTACACACACAAACAATATTAAAGCAATTTAATAAATAAAACTGTATTTGAAAATAAACCCATTCTGAGAATAGACTTGAACCCTGGTACTCTTATTTAGTCACTATTAATTATTTAATGACTTTCTGAAAAGAGAACTAAGTTGAGCAATATCACGATTCCCCACATAAATCTGCACCTTTCATTTTCTGAACGTAACAAGTTTAGGGTTTTCTGATCATTATAGTATAGCTTGAATGTTTTCCTTATTTTACAGTTGGCAGTATAATACTGCATTTATACTAAAGGTTGAAGCTGAGTCATGTGTATGAAGACTGGCCCTCTCAGTTCAGTCCCTGTAACTGATTACCAAACATTTTGCAGAGACAGAGACATTTGGTGGCGATGAAATGTTAGCAATTTAGAGTTAGAAAATGAGGACACACTTTACAATGGAGCCATACAATATTACGTACAGCACTGTATATTCTGATATGTTTGGCTATATTCTACAGTATATTGTCATGTTTCACCTTGGCAGTGGATATTTGTAACATACAGTAAGAGGTACTTACCTGCTTTCAGTGTGACCAAACACTCCTGACTGACAGACACAGAGTGGGGCCTCGATAGCACATCTGCCAACGCTTCTACAATACATTTCATCACCTATAGACAAAAGGACACAAAATGTCTGGTCAATGCTGAAATGAATGTAATTGTTTCAATTATCTATTTTAGCAGGTGATATTACTGCAAACTAGAATACTGTTACAAAAAAAATTATTGTGCCAAAATAAAGGCACTTT
>OMLM01017214.1:52584-80436 GCA_900302695.1 Helostoma temminkii | reverse complement strand
GCACTTTTATATATTTATTTATATATATATATATATATGGTTTTATAGTTTGTTATAGATGAAAATCCATCTGCTCCTCTTTGAATGCAGTTCTTCAGCTAACTAATTCAAAGAACTCTTAGATGAACTCCCATTGTGTGTTCAATGTCGAGCCAATCCCACATGGCTGATGATTTTTCACTTGTTTTTTCAAAGCTTCTGCCTGCCAGATCTCCGACTGTTACTCATTCCTCTTCCACAGTATTTAACTCTTTCACACATTGTCTCTTGTCTCCTCATCTGCCCATCTTTTCTAGAAACTACTATCTCTGTCATACTATATATGAAAGGGATCTAGCAATCATGTAGGTCAATGCTCTTCATTGCTTTTAAAATACATATATTTGATTTAATAAGGTCATATTCAGAAAACCGCCAGGGGAGGTGATTAAATTACTTCAACTGTCTGGATCATAAATTTCTAATCACTGCTTGCCTTATGAGGGTAGCAAGCCAGAAAAAGGATGTACAGTACCACAGTACTCGGCATATGTCATCAGTGCTTATAGAACTGCAGAGTTAAACACAATAATGACAGGGGGATGTATAGCTTACTATTCTTACTTCCAGAACTATAATAATACTATTATTATAACAAATAGTACTACTGAAATTAGTAAAATATATATTACCTTTACGTCCTCATTCTCCAGCTGACTTGAAGTCACTGGCAATGACAGAACTGCAAGAAAAGCAAGAAAAGAAAACATGTCATCTTATCATTTTGTGCTGTTTTCATAATCCCTAAAGCTCAAATGTTGTTGTCACTGTTTCTAAAACACACAGTCGCTTTTAGTAACAGGGGACTAAATGTGCCAAAGGTGCAGGTGGATTCGCTTCATCTTCGCCGCAGTTAAAGATGTTTGTCGCTGTCCTTGGTGCTGAACCCAGGCACTCACGTCTCTTCATGCAGAGTCCTCTCAACAAAACAGAGCGACTTCACAGTGATATGAATTGACTTCAGCAAGGTTTTTTTTCTTACCGCAGTTAGACAGTAGAGTCAAAATGAACACTCCTCTCCCGATCATGTTCATAAACGATAACCTCTCCAGGAATAGAAAAACTGCAAAGCTTATATCAGAAGGTTAGATTTTTCCCACTTTGAAGAAAGTCCACGGAATTAGGGACACATTCTGACAAAAAACTTAGCCGCCTTTTGGTATTTCTGGAGAGCTAGATTTCTTACTGCATCGGTGACCCGGAAGCCTCCGTCTTCTCCGGTCTTTCCACCAGCACCTCGCCGCAAGAGTAGCCGCTTTTATAGGACAAAGAGGGGAGAGGAAATGACATCACCCTGGGACTAATGATACTGTTGTACCTGGTCATACCTCAGTGGTTGGCAGGGCGTGTAGCCTACAGGTTTACAGCACATAGTATGTTTGGAAATGAACTCTTTTGTATTCCTGTGTATTGCAGCACTGTATTTGATTTTACTATAATTATCTAGAAGCTTAGGGATTGTACATCAGGGTACATGATTCTCAAAGTAGCTATTAAGGGAACATGAAAATATTTACTCTGCAAATCTGAACAAACAGACTGAACCTGTGAATAAATGCACAGATTGTGTCTCTGTCTCCATCAGGTTGTGTTCCCATGCAGGACAAAGCTGTATCATATCGCACTATTTGCCGATCATGTCTCTTCTCTTGACTACCTGAATGTGTTGCTAGGTGACAGTTTATTGAAAATTATTCCTGTCAGTGCTGTTACAGTGCCCACTTTGATCACAAGAGCAGGTGGCCTGAATAGAAAAAAAATTTCATAACCCAGAGCAGCATTTATCCTTCTTATCAGTAGCATCTTATATTAGGCTGTGTAATAATACAATACACTGCCATAAGTCAAATAATGCATGAATAAACGTGTTGAATTGCCGTGTTTACCATTGATAAATGCCTGTATAATAAAAAATAAGTCACTGTGATTTGTGTAATTGTTTTATTCTTAGTGGGTCAACATTTAAGGGTTGTTATTTCAGGCTACACTTTTTTATGGCACCAAATTAGCAGGATTATACTTACACAGAAAACGGTGTTTCAGATTCTTACATCGCTTATCTCTTTGAGATACAGCATGACAATGTTGGTCTGTTTGTTGGTTCACCATTTTCACCAAGATTGTTATTTCCTCCTCATTCATGGTGCCCAGAGGATGAATCTGTCTGACTAAAGTCATCCTATACAATTTTATATAGCAGCACAAGCAAGAACCTTTACATATTCTGTGTAATATCCTAATGTTTAACTTGTTGAACAGACTTTTTTAGTGAAATGTCAAAATAACCTTACTATGGCACCATTTTAATTTTCCCAGTAATTTGGTTAATGGACAAACACCTCTTAAAACCAAAGACATACATATCAGACTGGGCTGTGCTTTGTCACAACTACCATATTTGGAAATGTGCATCTAAAGCCTAAAATTAACACTTATTTATTACCAACATGCAAAACTAAGATGACATTATACCTTTTTGACTGCATAGTAACATGTTGATGCTGGCGTTTACAGTGGCTTCACTGTGTTACTAGCATGGCTGCAGACTCTTGTTATCCTTTGATATTCAGTGTCATACTAAATGGAATAATGTACCAAAAACAGACAGACCTTGTTATGTCAGCAGAAAGAAAAGTGATACTAACGGCAGGAATCTGATTCCGACATTGCTTTAGATTCAAAGAAACTTAACTATGTGTTTTCTACCTTGGTGTAAAGTTTTACCAAAGGGTCTAATGAAATTTAATTGAAAGTCTAAAATAAAAAATAATAATAAAGGTTTGTGCTTATAAGTAACAGATGGATTGTATATATACCTATGTAACACCAGAAAACTAAGTCCTACATGGACATGAGCCTATGAGGTCATATTTTCTTTTGTTACTGACACAGTCATTAAAAAAGGTTTCCAAGGTGTGGGTTGGATTGTTTGCTCTTTCAAATTTCCTACTGCACCATCCACTGAGATTCTAAAGATCTCATTATGATTTCAGAGAGACACAATAAAGACCAATTTGCGTCAGAGCCGCATCCATATTTGTCCCGTGCAAACCAGTGAGGGCTTTGTTTAAACATGAAGAGGGCTTTCTTTGAATGAAATAATAAGGTCATTTTGAAATCCAACAGCTACGAGGACTGATTGAAATTCAGACCACTGCAACCTCCAACAGAGGTGGGAGATGGTAGGAAGTGCATGGTAGGCTAAGACAAAGAGGTTTCCATACATTTAAAAAAATATCCTTTTTACACTCACATTTATGCATCTTTATTATCGCTGACCTCTCCCATTAAAGGCAGTTTTGCCTGCATTATGGAGCATAAGACATGTTTACCTTGAAACAAGTTTTAGAGAGCGATCCCATTCCGCTCCATACAATGTAGCTCCACAATGCTGAGTGCATACTATATGGTTTCCATTCCCATTCAAGAGTTAATTTAACATTTCTGAGCAAACACAAGTAACTTAAGATAAGCTTAATATAGCTTCCACCTGCCCCTGCAATTATACTAATTAAACAGAGTGGGTACACACTGTCCTGTGCACTCTTTGTAACCAGAAATGGATTGGGAAGTCATCTGTAATAGATTACCATGGCTACTTACTGTACTGTATACTGAATGGTGGTCTCTGTGTGTATAGATAAGCAACAATGAAAGCACTGCTCACCATCCAGTAACGTGTATAACATTTCATGTTTTTGTGCTCTGTGCATATCAATGCAGCTACTAGTGGAGGACTGAGAGGGGAAACTGGGCCAGAAGCAGAAATGTGTGACTAAATCGTCTCTAGTTTGAAAAGTCACAACTCTCTGGGAAAATCTAGGGAGGGTAAGATGGATGAGATTTTTTTTCTTTCCATCTTTAAATCATTTCACTAAGCAGATAAGAGTGCTTCAGCAGTGCATGCACACTGCTGATTGATGAAAATTAAACTTAGAAATTCACTGGGTAACAAAATTTGAGAGCATTTAAAGGTTCAGGATGCTTTGAGATATTCAGATACAAATCACATATTTGACAGACATTCAATAAGCATTGTGGCAAAGTTTAATTAATTTAGTGTATATACATGTAAATGTATGGATGTCACATTGACCATTCAGAAGTATTATGTCTTTTCTCCATGACCAGCTAAGAACCAGCTCACAAACTCTGCCTTTCAGGCGATCACCTAACCAGTGTAGCAGTGTTGTGGTCGTAAAATAGTTCAGCAAAGTAGATGCTAGATAAGACATCCAAAACCCACAAGGAGTGAGAGCAGCAGGATGATGGCTGCATGTGATGAAGTGTCAGACTGGAGGGAAATCTGGCTTGACCTGGCTGCGACTGGTCGGGTGAAGATGTACGGGTGTTCCTGCAGATATCACAGGAGAAAAAGAGACTATGGGCAACAACTTTGGATCATGCTTTGTTGTGCATGTTTTCTCTTATTAATCACACATCACTGAAGACCCTTTTTTAAAGCAGCCAAAGATTTAATACATTTTGTTTCGCTTCTTTTCATTTACAGTACATGCAATAATGTTACAAAAGCAATCGCAAGCAGGGACTAAACAAAACCAAAAGAAAGACGATAATAAACATTTATCTATTTATTTATTTATTTCCATATTCAATTCCAGCATTAAAAGATTAGTTGTAGAACAACTCTGAAGACAGAGCTTTCTTGAATAGTCCCTGCTTGCAAATGCATTAACATACAGTAACTTTCATAGATCAAAAATAACCATAAAATCCAAACATTTTGAAAATAAAAATGAAAATAAAATGAGTTTCACTACCTATTGCCTATTTTTATTCAATATTACAGTCGCACAATAACACTAAAAGTCATTTGCTTCTTGTTTTGGTTTCACTAATTTTGAATGAAATGTTGCATGTAACTAATGATGCTCTGGACTAGTCTTACCACAGATGGACAGATGAGACTGATGGGATCAGAGAAGCTTCTTACAATCAACTTTCCTCCCTCAGGCTGAAACTGTGGGCAGGAGACAAGGTATGGATGAAATGAGGAGGAATTATTTAGGGATAAAACAAAGTATTTTTCGTTTTAAAATGTTCAGTAGATTTTAAAATGTTTTACAAATTAAGTTTTCTTTTCAAAGACTGATGTCCTTCGTTTCCCTGTCATCTACAGATTTCTATCAGGTTATTTCAGGACATTTCTACACATAATACACCATTCAGAAAGCCAATATGCTCATTGTTGACCTCTGAACTCTTAAGCCTTTCAGTTAAATAAAAGCAGTGTAAATCATTGTTCACCATGTTGTTCCACAGTCCCTTAGCCAGCTCCTCGTGTCCCTTTATTGTGAAGTGAAAACAGTCGTGAGTGAAGAAGGTCATATCAACCTTCCCGTTCTGTTCAGGGACACAAAACATACGTTAGATTTACTGACTGTTTTGTTGGTGAAACATTGCTTGTCTCCAGTTGTTATGCTCGTGTCAGGAAAACCAAAAGCTACAGATGTCACACTCAGGTTCCTATTAATTCCATCATCACCTGTGTAATGTTTCACACTGATTCATCTCCTGAAAGCTAACACTTCAGCCATGTTAATATTGTGTTGGCCTTTGAGGGTGTGGGGAAATTACCGGGAGGCGGGGAGGGTCAGCGTGTTTGAGAAAAGGCTGAAGAACAACAGCAAAGTCGTCCCTGAAGAAACGATCACTGTACAGCAGCTCCTCGAGTCTTTTCTAGGAAGCAACATGACCACAAAGATCTGTTTATCTCCTATTTTTTGTTTGTTTGTTTTTGACAAAACAGTGTTAATAACAGTAAATTACTCAAAAATAAGGGTGAACATTTTATCTGCATACAACATATTTCTATATTATGATCCATGCAGGGAGTTCTATATTGTGTTTCAATAACTGAGAGGTATAAACCTTCACCTGGAACTCCAGATTGACCTGCACCAGCTCCAGTAGTTCAGGAGACCTTGCTACTGGCTCTATCAGGCACGAACAAAAAGACCTAAATCAGAGTGTCAAACAACAAAACACAGCAGGGGAGAAGGAAGTGGGATTTTGGAATCAAGTGTGAGTAGTATGTATACAAGTATGCAAAATAAAAATATTATGCAAAATAAAAATAGTAATAACTGGCAATATTTCTGTGGTGGAATAATACTAAATATTGCAGGATGAGGATGAGTAGAACATGTACATTTGCAGATGCATCAGCTGCATGGTTAGGTTACTTTGAACATTTCCTCCATCGCAGTCTGGTTTGCTGCAGCCACAGCCAGGGACAAGGCCAAGCTGCAGCGTGTCATACACTCTGCTGAGAAGGTGATTGGCTGCAGCCTCCCATCACTCCGGGACTTGTACGTCTACAGGACCCAGAGACGTGCAGCCAGGATTGCAGCCAATCCCTCTCACCCTGGGCACATACTCTTTCAGTCCCTCCCCTCTGGAAAGAGGCTCCGGTCCATGAGGACCAGGACCTCACGCCACAAGAACAGTTTCTTCCCAGCTGCTGTCAGCCTGCTGAACAGTGCCCCAGTTCCCCCCAGATGACTCCTACATACACACCCAGCCCCCCAAAAAAGGCACAATTGTTCTCCCCTCTGAAGCGGCAACATTTTCTACCTCCGATGTTTCCACACACATTATTTCTATTTTTATTTATATTTATAGATTAATCTCTAGCTCTGCTTTACCAGTGACTTTACTGTATTGCGTTTTACTGTATTGCATTGTTTTGATTCTTTACTGTCTATATTGTTTAGATTTGTATGTCTGCACCTGACACCAGGACAAATTCCTGTAATAGTGTCCTTTACTGCACCTGGCAATAAACTGTTTCTGATTCTGATTCAGACTTAGACATGTTTATAATGATAAATCATGTTTGCACAGATAAACCTGACTAAAACTCGACCAACTGAAGTAACAATAAGTAAAAGATATGTTTGCGTGGATGGGGTCACAAATGTCAGTGATCATGTTATGAAAACGTGACTTACCTCTGGAGAAGGCACCCTGGGGTGGGCTTCTGCACCTCTCTCAGAGTATGCATGGGAAGGATCTGGACGACGTTGACTATCATACGAGGAACCTGAAACACAATACGAAGAGGACATCCAATGAATTCCAGCACCATACCGACTAATGTACTAACTAATGTAGTACCAATCCAAACATGGCTCAGTTCCTTTCATTTTACCTCATTCATAAGCATTTCCAAGGAGAGAGTCATATAGTGAATGAAGTTATCCACTGAAAAGAGAGCCTGTAGAGAACATAGAGACTCTGCAGAAGTCAATCGCCCTCTATAAAACGGTTATATTATGATTCATAAGGAAAGAGGACAGACCTTATCTTTGCAGTAGTCACAGATGTCATTCATGCCCATGAGAATGGTTAAAAGCTTCCAGTCCTCTTCGAAGTTCAGACCCTGAACAAAGGAGCCGTCAGACAGACACAAAGAGATGTGAAGACATATTATCTTGTCTAGATTTTATATCAAGTGTAAAATCTGCAGAATACCTCAGATTCCAAAAAACAGCTATCGCACCTTCAATTTTAACACTTTTAAATAAATTGGATAAGCGTTACTGTACCTCATAACCTCTCAGTGTGTCAATCAAATGTCTTGTCTGCCCGGGGAGATTGCTAAAAAGAAACAAAAAGGCAAAGGCATCGTTAAAAAATAAAAAGTTGGCAGTTCACTTTTTACATTTCAAATGAAGTATAATTTTTACAGGTTGAAGTCTGTGCACATTGATGCACACTGATGAGGCCTTACAAGGTGTTGTGTCCAGTCACAGCCAGGTTAAAGCCTGTTTCGCTGATATGAGCCTCCATCCCATGAACAGTTTTACCAGGAGAGGCACCGAGCAGGTTGGGATTGAATAACTTAATAATATCTACAAAACACAATTGTAGACAAATAAATAAAGAAAGTGTATTGCATTTTCTCTTTGGTTGACTGTGGTTTATATGCAATAAAGTTAAGATGCATTTCATCATCAGATTAATGGTAAAACATCTTACTTGCCAAAGTAATGACATCCTGAAATGATCCGTAGCCTCCAATACTGCAAGATAAAGGAAAAAAAAAACATTACTTTTTATGTTAATTTACAATAAATGCTAATTTATTACTATAACTTATTTACAAGCTAAAAATGGTCTGATAAACAGAAGAAATCTTTAACAAAACGTTTGTTCTTGTGAAACAATTTCATATAACTAAAGTATGATATGGTTTATTTTATTGTTTCTGTAATAGACCCATTACTGGTTTTACACATGGTATCTGTCACCTCCATGACACATGACGAAACTCAATGGGAATCCCGAGGACAGTGGTGGCGTTAGCACCGATGGCCGTCTGCAAAAGAAAGACACGACACCTGGTGAGGACCTAATAAACACAAAGCTAGGTTGGGAGTGTGTAATGTGGCTACAGTTCTGTCACTGCAGCATTTAGTCATCATGGTTTTTATTTTGTATTTATTCATCCTCCCCCTTGGTTACATTTTACAAATGATCTGCATCATAACTGCTCAGCAGTATTGAGTAACTATGCAAAATGAATGAATCATTTATATTGCTAGATGTCACACACAATGATTTACAGTATAGCTGAGAAAGTATGAGCACATAACACCTACTGTCAGAGAATCCCCCAAGGCAGCGATGACTTTGATATCAGCTGCCTTCACAAATTCAACTAGAATGAAAGAAAAGATGTGAAGAGGAAAAAGAGAAGGAGATGTGATTGGTTGAATGTGAACACACACAGTAGACACATTTGGGGCAGATCTGGGTGTTGACAGACCTGAGGAGGGGGCAGTGGGAGAAGGACTCATGTCTGGGCACTGGAAGACAGGATGTTTGAAGCTCACCGGTCGTGTTTTCTCTGGGAACTCCTGAAGAAGTAACAAGAGAAGTCCCACTTTCAGAGCATAAGCAGGTGTGTATTTTATTGAGTTGTACTAATTCAATGTTCGTCTTATAAAAGTAAAGTACTTTTGGATAGACTAATCTATCGTGATGTTATTATTTTCCTATTAGGACTTCAATAAATGGTATCATTTTTAAGAACAAGGTATTTAGCCTGTGCTGATATTGTTGATGCGTATGTTGTCTTGGCCAAGTCCATCCATCTTCTGAACCTCTTAGTCCTCATAGGGGTCACCAGCTGTCATACGGGCCAGAGGTGGGGTACACCCTGTACAGGTCACCAGTCTATCGCAGGGCCACATATAGACAAACAACCATTCACACTCTCACCTATGGACAATTTAGAGTCCCCAGTTAACCTGACTGCAGGTCTTTGGACTGTGGGAAAGAACCCATGCAAACTCGACACAAAAAGACCCTGCCCGACCCCGGGAATCAAACCCAGGACCTTCTTGCTGAGGTGACAGTGCTAACCACTGCACCACCATCCTGCCAGGACTTGATTTTAAAATGTGATTTGGAGACTTAAAGGAATTTTACATGGTTAAATAAACTTATCTGTCCTTGTTCTGCAACATGTGGCTTGGTCAGGTGTCAAGCAATTGTAAGCTGCCTCCTAAAAGTAAGTTATCCACTGGTAGATACATTGTTTTGTTTAGTTGGGTCTGTGATGTGACTGTTTGAATTATGAACAAAAAGTAAAACAGCCAACAAAATAATACCCTTTCATTTTCATATTCAGTGAAAAATCCAGGTGTCAACAGTACCTTGTTGAGGGCCTCTTTGCTGTAGTGTCGTATTCCCTCTTCATACTCCCGCCACCAGTCGTTGCCTTGGAGAGAAATGTTTCCAAAGTTTTTTTAATTGGCCCAATACGTCGCCTCTTAACACGTTGATCAGTTTAATACGTTTTCATTTACAGTACATAAGTAGATCTCAACCAGTCTTTACTTTGTAATGTAAAATAATTAACCTAAATGTTTGTGTAATCAAATGTTAATTTTATATGAACCACAAACAACCTGTCTGAAAAAAAAGGCCTGTGGCTTTTGTAACAATAAATATAGACTCACTGCCTCACGTGTCCTCTGCCCTCCTGCTTATTCTAGCATTTACCTTTGACTGAGCCACACACGAGCACACATGTTGCCACGGCGATCCAAAGCCACTCCATAGTGGTGCATATAGGCCTGTCAATGGGTCACCCATACAGCCTGCACAATGTGATGCTCAGTTTTTACAGCAGTGTCACTTTATCTCACCCTACCCCCAAAAGCTGACTGACAACTGCAGGTCCAATGAGAATCTTCGGTCACTTCGAAGTGATGTCAGCAACACAATACAACAGGTTACGTTTGAATTTTAGGAAACATTAATCCCAAATAATTCCCAGAAATGATATCCATAACACGTCTTCACACCTACAAATAACTGCTGATATTAGTCACAGATTTACCTTACAACCGTCAAATATGCATGTCATTTATTCATTTCTTTACAAACTTGTATTTGTGATGGTAAAAATGCGTCAACAATCTTGACTATGTGTCATTACAGACAAACTGTGAGTCGTGTGGGTCACAATACGTGGATACAGCAAACTGTTTGGAATTATTTCTTGTCATCCTGTAGAAAAAACTTTTTACTGTCCTTTTGAACTTCATTCTCTTCATGCAGATTTAGTGGCGGATCAATTCTCAACAATTCTAACAACCACATATTGTAGAAGTAAAGTTTCTAATCATGTTTGGGTAAACACCCAGTGGCTTCATCTGAAGGACCAGATTTAGATCCATCTGAGCTGAGGGCGTGGAAATTCTGAAGCTGAACTTAACCCAGCATAAAAAATCTCCCTCTAAAGTAGAAAAAACTCAAGTCAAAGGTTATCCAGAGTTTCAGGTGTTGCTATCTCTGAGGGTTCTCCAGTTTTCTCTAATTTTTCAAAACTATCTTCCAAAAAGAACCATTAGAGTGAGCTCAAAGAAGAATTATTGATTTGTACCTGGAAAAGAAATCAATGTACAGCATACGATCAAAAACTGCTTGGAAACTTTCTCTCACTAGACTACATACATACATCATTTTTTTTGCTCTTTGACATTTGCTCTTTATAATCATATATCTAAAAGGCTGTGCACTCTTTGACTATGGCCGGAGAATGAAAGACGTTCCTGCGTCAGGGCTTTTGGTGACAGCTCAGTTTTGCCTGACTTCAGCAGCTAGATGTCTGCCATGTTTACAACATGACAAATATCAACCTGCTAGAATAAACGAATCACAAGGATCCAGTCTAGCTTGTCTGTCATTCAATGTAATCAGGTTTCTTGTTCTTATACTAACAACAAAATACAGCTTTAGCACATTTTAGCACTGTTACTAATGTTTAATGACCAAAAACCATCTTCCTCTGAATTGCAGATATGCAGTGGTACTGACCTGACAACATGTCAAATAAACAAATTACTAGTGAATGCAAAATTGCAATGGAAAAATGAATGCAAAATGTGTTTACTCATTAATTATCTGGAAAAAAAACAATTCTGTAAAATGACCAGAGAAAACATGCAAAAATGTGTCTCTATGAGCAGGACTGGGGTTAAGCAAATAAAATTACTGGATGAATCTGTTTTTTAAATGCTGCGCAAAAATAGGATTGAAGCAGAACTGTGTAATTTATGGAAAAGGGGAAAATTAAAAATTCTATATTACTATCTTGACTTGCTGATTAGTCAAGTCCAAAACTCCTTTGATGTGCCAACAGCAGGGCTATTTCCATGTAGTTGATATGGGTGCTTCTGGCAGTATCCTGAGTCACAGACTAACAAGTCCACAGTCTGCATTAGCTTCTTAACGTCTGTTCTGTAGCACTGTCCATAAACACCCCCACTGCCTTGCTCTCAGCACAGGACCAGCATATTTTAAATAGTGGAAGGGAGTTGAGAGACTGAACCATCTTAGTCTTTTTTTAGCATTTGGAGGGAAGCAAGGAGAGCGGGAGCGGTGCTCACACTAGCAGGTATTCAGTTAGGTAGCACCAGCTGCTCCTTGCAGCAGGCTGGAAGAGCCTCTCTTTTACTGCCCTCACTCGACTTTCTTTCACTGTTGCTCCTCTTCCTCCTGGGCAGCACGTTGGGCTTGCGTTTCTCCTTCTACCTGTGGCTCAGCCTGCGGTTCAGCCTGCGGTTGTGGCTGGTCCTGAGGTGGTCTGGGAGGAGGTGCTGGTGCGGGGGCAGGAGGGCGAGGGGGCACTATGATTTGGTGCTGGCGTTGTCTGTAGGCGATGACTGTGCCCAGCAGCAGGGCAATGACCGTCATGAGGTAGAGGTCCCATTCTGGCCCAAGAAGCTGGTCTAGATCCAGCTGAGAAATCAGTTCATTCAACTGGCAGAAGCCAAACAGTGACAGGGTGGAGGATAGGAGAGACAAATGATTAATATCAGTTCCCTCTAATGAAGAAGTTTTTTTAATCAAGTAACAATTTAGACTATTTTAATTATTTCAAAGCCACATTGTCACTGTTCCAAGTTGGGATTTAGGAGAAAGTACTCACATTAAGATCCTGCAGGTACTGCAGAGTGTAAATCAGGCCCAGCTTGCACAGAGCCAAGAATACCGGGACCTGGGCATCAGGACTGGCTTCAGCTGCCATGTCATAGAAACGCTTGGCCAGATGGATGTCCTGCAGAGAACCCATGAAACAATTCTTAACCACAAGCCTTTGTCTCTTAGACGCTAAGAACCGAAGACCATTAAATGTGCTGCATTTATATGTTTGTGGTCTAAAATGCACATGTGAGTAAGCTAATGTCATTGTGTCACCAGTGAAACTCACCCGTTTGATGCCCAGACCTTTCTCATGCATGTAACCCAGGTTAAACATAGCTTGGGCACTGTGTTGCTGCTCTGATGCCAGTCTGTAGTGGATGACAGCCGTCTCATAGTCCACATCTGTGCCATAGCCATAGAAGTGATAATCTCCTAGTTTTATCCTTGCCACAGTGTAACCTGGGAAAGACAATTGCTTGTGTAAATTTTTATTTCACTGAGTGGGATTGGTTTTGGGAAGTGGGAAGTCAAATTCAGCAACTGTTGAGAAAAACAATTATAGGATTCCTGGTTAAGAAGTGCTAAGATGTAAAAAGGCAAGGGACAGGAACTCACCTTGTGCTGCAGCTCTTGTCCAGTGGAGCAAAGCACGAGGATACGTCTCATTCTCACTGAAGATCTTTGCCCCTTCTGTTTATTACAGTGCATAGACAAAAATGTTCAGAAAAGCATTTTTAAAATCAAAACCCGTTATACTAAATCAGCTTTGCAATTGTTTTCACTGATTTCCAACTTGCTATGTACAATTCTGGCTAAGAAAGTAAGCTTGCAAAATTTTCAGTTCAAATATCAATTGATGTTGATGATATAATTATGGGTTTTAGCCATAATTATATCATCAACTGCTCACACAGCAGAATAAGGAAACACATATGGGTCACTGTCTCTGTCTTCAGGAGCAGAATTTTCTGTCTAAAATTTGATTCAATTTCACTAGTAGCCATTTATTAGCATTTCAAAGCAGGCTGTGTAATCACTGGCAACTAGCCTCATGACACATTTTGATTATGATATTAAATTCCAAGTCAAAGTCATGCTGTCTCGCTGTCTTAATGCTACTGCATTGTGTTGTTTGCACTGTATTGAAAAATACGTCGATTTATGTAACGTGCATTGATGCGACACATGTAGGAAGTAAGATGGTTCTGTGTAGTGGGAGCATGGAGACCGACGAAGAGCGAGCGGGAAACAAAACAAAACAAAACAAACAAACAAAAAAAAACGGCTGTGATCACTGCAGAGACCAAACAACATGGTGATGTGCCAGCTCTGCAAATTAGAAATCATAACAGCAGTAGACCGCCAGGCAAGTGTTAGAGGGAGGCAGTCGTATTTTTTCGACGCACACTCTCTGTATGCTGGTGGTAGTGTGTTAACCTGCAATTATATTGTGGACAGACTTTATTAGTCTCTAAAAGACTGTTTACCAGTTTGGACTGACGTGTTTTGGTTTGCAGAATAATGCCCTGCAGTGCATGCTTTGTCATATTTGTTTGTTTAAAGAGAAGATGATTGATTAAAATATTAAAAAATAATGACTGATGACTTGAAATTCAATTTTTAGTAAAAATTCAAAAATAAAGAGCTTAAATAATCTATAGATAAATCAACTGATTGAAATAATAATCTTTAAGTGCAGCCCTAAAATACTGAAATCCTTAAGATGTCCTGGATATATAGCAGAATTGACAATAAAGCTTTGACTCTAACTTTTCTTACTCTGGTCCAGAATGAATGCCACGTTGCTCTGAGCCACCTCGTAGCCCTGCTCAGCCAGCAGCAGATACTGCACCAGTGCGGCATCGGTTTCACCCTCCTTAAAGCTGCCGTAGGCTGTCATCAGACGCTCTGACCAGCGACCACGTTCACACACGTTCTTAAAAAGCTATAAAGGTAAAGATACAGGCGGATACAGTGTGAAATACTAAATAGCTGCCCTATTTAAGAGTTCAGTATAACAGTACATCACATTCCAACTTGCAATGTATAAGTAGCAGTATATGGGTTTTAATTGGGGGGTAACTGAATTTTCATCTCATCATAAGAAAGGAGGAGCACCAGCTCTAAGGTAGCTCACCTCCACAGCAGTGTGGCAGGAGCGCATCACACCAGTACCAGTTGCATGCATCTGGGCCAAATTGTAGAAAGCCAGGATGTGGCCTGCCTGTGAGGCTAGGTTGAAGAACTTCAGTGCCTGTTTGTAATCACGCTTCACACCAATGCCATCTGAGGAACAGGAGAAAGAAGAGAATGAGAATAACTAAATTAGATACAGAGAAATAAGAAATTAAATATTCAGGTCAACAAAAGTAAAAAATAACAAGAGGCAAACTAAAGGCTAGGATGGGAACTATTCAAAGATTATGTATAATATTATCTAGTAACAGGATTTGACAGACACTAAAATTATTAGACACTGAGGGATTTACAGGTGTGTACACACACAACACTTAACACTCACTGTAATACATGGTGCCCAGTTGGAGCTGTCCATCTACCCAGCCTTGCTCTGCTGCCTTCTGGAAGTATTTCAGAGCCAGCTCATAGTTCTGAAGACACAAACACATAAGTGTCAAATACCTAATTCAGCAACGTTGCACAATGAAAGTCTCATACACTAAACCGTGGAGATTTACATTTTTCTATATTTTGGTTAGTAATACCAAAACATAGAGCTGTAGTTAGTAAACAGGGTTCAAGTAGATTTATCTTGTATTAATGTAGAGATGATTTCATAAAGTCTGTAATATGTTATAAGCGTTCTTACTACTGGGACCCCTCTTCCATATAGGTAAGCCATGCCCAGGCCGCTCTGTCCCACTGGATTACCCTGGATGAAAAAAAAGCAATCAGTAAATATGTAGACTGCATTAAAGCATGGTGTGTAGCAGACTTGAGGGGAAACTGGCCAGTTCAGAAATGAAGATTATTCTATTGCTTCAATCTTACCAAGTCAGAAGCCTTCTTGAAGTACTGCAGGGCTGTCTCATTGTTCTGGGCGAGAAAATCGCTGCCTTCTGAGTACATCTGAAGGACAGAAGAAGTTATAGCAATGAAAAACATGATGTAATGCCTCAAATCCAAAAACAATGCCTTCTGTGCAAACAATGATTGATTGGCAATGCCAAATCACTGGCATTATTTTGGTCTGAATTATGACCATCGCAGTGCTTTCTACCTCACTGACAGCTTCTCTCACAGGTTGGGGCTACACAGGCATGTTTACAAACAGAACTGAAATAGCTATTAAAATGGAAAACTCAATTCTTCAAGAATCAAATTGAAACAGAGAACAAAGTAAAACATGGGAAATGTGTGTTAAAACAGGAAAGGGCACATCACACACCTTGCCAAGGAAAGCCATAGCATGCGTATTCCCCGCATTTGCAGCCTGGATGAAGTAGTCATATGCTCTCTGTTATAAAGGAAGCATAAGAAATATATTTAGCAAATTACAAACCCAAGGAAACTTAACTTGGAACTAATTTTTGGGGAAAAAAGTTACCTGATGATTTTGTTCAACTCCACGTCCTCCATGCAGGTGTAGCTGACCTAGTCCCACCTATTAGAGGACACAAAGGAACTCAGCTGACGTCAATGATATATTATATTTGTTAGAACAACAATTACATTTGTAAATGTAATTGTTTACAAATGTAATTTATAAGTATAATGAGTGTATAATGATGATATAAAGTGTGTTTTGGATCTGTGACTGCAGGCTAAACAATGAGGTCTACTTGACCACTATCTATTGTCCATATTGCTTTTGATACAATTGTATTTACCATTCTGTATAGTAATTATTGGACATTATTAGAAGGACAACTTTATAAACACCTGGGCTTGTACATCTCCCTTTTCGGCTAAAAACTGGTAGTACTGAATAAGGTCCTCCTCCAGCATCCCACTGGTGGAGCCCGGGTTCTCCACCTCATCCAGTAGCCTGATTCTCTGCACTGCAGAGCCCCCTGTAAGGGACACATCACTGGCCACTGGAAAACAGAAAAAGCAGATGGACAAGGAAGATTTTTTTATAATAATAATAAACAATATGAGCAATAAGAAGAGCCTCTTCGATGTTGCATTAAAAATTTTATTGATTGCAGTAAATTCTTACCCTGATTTGCCACAAGCCTATAGTGCGTTAGTGCCGACTCGCAGCTCTGGGGAACACCCACACCTCCCCAGTATCTGTATCCCTAATATCACAGAGGGTATTTAAATATTATAGCATTTTTAACATTTTATTTACTTAATTAAAAACAATAAATACAGTATTTTTGTCATTAATTCTCTGACAGACAAATCAACCCACCAGAATCATATGAGCTACCAAGTTTCCACCAAGCGCGCCAAAGGTGTAGTAAACCAAAGCCTGAAAAGCAAACAATATAGATAATAAAAAGCTATGTAGTGTGAAAATTGTTGCAGATGTTTTTTTTTTTATGAAAACAATTATATTCAAAATTGAAAGCGGAAACTGCTCAATGAAATTTTAGGACATCATTCAGAGGGAGACAGTGTGTAGAGCATACCTTAGCTTGACTTGAGTTTACTCCAAGTCCTGCAGCATACAGGAAGCCAAGAGCCTATGGAAAAAACAAGGAACATTACATAGGTGATAGGTGACAAGTCAAAATGCCTCTCAGCATTTTTATAAAGTTCAGTGTAATAGGATAGATAGGAAGATGTACCGTCTGAGCTTTGGGAGAGCCCTCAATAGCAAGCTTCTCAAACATTTCTTTAGCTTTGGTGACATTCTGGTTCATGTAGTCTCCAAACAGCATGGCATACGCCACCTTCTCCATGGCTTTCTGGTGGCCCTTCTCTGCCACCTTCAGCAACTTTTCATATAATCTGAGAGAGTAATTGGATGAGCAAACATGGCAGTGTAATATCAAACTGACATAGGCATAAAAAAAAAACAAAATACACAAACAGTCCTGGGACACCTAAAACAAATAGGGATATACTGAGCAAAGTCACATGGGAACACAGTACACACCAGAATAGATACAGATGCATGAAGGTTTAAACTCGCATTAAATACTATCCATTAGGTAAACAAGTAGAATTAAGCTACATGATAAAATCACTGGACAGAAAGCTAGGTGAGGGACATTTTAATTTGCTCTGTTTCAAAAGAAATAATGACTTTTTCCCAGCTTATGTGAGCTTGTTGATCTACCTGCAGTCATGATGGCTGAAATAAACAGATCAATGTTTTAGAAATTAACCTACTGCTTCATCTTCACTTTCTGTCTTTCTGAAATGAAATGATGAAACGGTTTTCATCTTGTTCAGGTTTCAAGTTTCTAATCTAATTATAGTACACGGGAGAACCTATCATGAAACCAGACATTAAAATACAACTTTTGTCATAACATCATTAACAACACATTCAAATGCTTACAATAATACTTCTTCAAGCCACAAGACTAACAACCAAAAATAAAAAAAGGTAAAAAAAATAAGACATTTACTCTTTCTTCTGGGTTTTCCTGGTGGTGGCATTGAGCATGTGCAGGAGATTCTGATACTGCTCCTCAGCCTCCGCTGCCTGCAGTCTCTGCTGTGCTTGCTCCTCCGCTAAGAAAAACAGAGAACATAAGAACAATTTTTCAAACAAGTCTGAAAATGAAACCTTCATGTGCTCTAAGATCTGCTTTCCACAATCAGTTTCGGTAGCTATATTTTTAAAGGCTTCAGCTGTTTTGAAAGGTATTACATATGCAGTAAACAAAATTTATCAACATCTCTCTATTTATTGGCTTTGTGTCTACAGCCAACAATTTTAGCAAATAAAAAAGCTGCTAAATGGCTGTATTTTAACTTTAAAACAATTAATACAATAATACTTACTCTCACAGAAACCCCACTTTTTCTCTTCGTCATAGTTGTATTTTGTGGCACACCACAGTCGTCCATCCTCTCGCCCATCAGTGGTGCAATCAGAATACTCATTCCCCTGGAAGAAGAATGGGAAGATGCAGGGCTCCCCATGGGCTGTGCCTCCATTCACCACTGGAACTGTATTAAAAACAATTAAAACAAACACAATATTATTATAATGACAATAATAGAAAAAGCAAAAGAGGACATCAACAACTAGATACTATTAATATATGGAGAATTTTATGTCCTTTGGTGAGCTCAATTTTTTTCCTTAATCAACTGTTTCACAGAAATGTACAACTTCATATTAAATTAAAAAAACCTCAATATTCAAAAATCATCTTTATACAAGCTCAATGTTACACTGGCAAGAGGCCTAGGAAAAAACTAACAATCCCAAAGTAAAATGATGTAACATATGGCAAGAGGAACCACAGGTGCAAGGCACTCTTAATTTCTCATGGGGTTTATCTTTTACCCAATCTCACACTGCCTTGAAACCATGTGCGCCTCTGCGCAGCAAGGCTGAAAGCAGGTTAACGTGTCGAGACTCAGAGCTTACAAAATGAAAACATGCAACGCATCATTTTCAAAAACAAATGTGATTTAACCAAGTCAGTAAAACTACTGACAGCTTCTAGTCACATTAGCCAAAAAAGGTTGGCTCAGACTTGTATATACCAGAAAAATGTGCTTTACTTCAGTAACTGGTACAATGGTGAAGGTCATCTTCTTTAAACATAAATTGAAAACATAAATTGTACAGTTTTATAACTACAAATTGCTCAGTCAGTTTCTGGTCCTTAATTGGACAGCAAAACCCTGTACTCAGAAGTCAGCCTGCCACCACTGACAGAAGGCATGCCAGCTCATGATCTATGTGTCACACAGACATTTGAAGTTAGACACCTATACATGCCAAAAAAAACAAACCATGGCCAAAAAAAAGCTGTGAATTTGTTCAAAATAGAGAAGCACAACAACTCAATTTATAACTTTTAACACACTGATTTCAATAAAACCATACTATACTGTATGCATGCTCTAGACCATACAGTTTCTGTCGTGAAGTTCCCTTCCTGCTTGCACTATGTGCATTATTTACAGCTCACTGCTTGATTTTACCCTCTTTAGGTTTCTCCTCAGGTATAGGAGGCTGATCAGGCAGGTCCTCCTTCTCCTCTACCTCCAGACCATCTCCAGGTGACTGTTTCTCCTCTTCTGCCAGGGAGACATCGTGACCAGAGATGGCATCTGCAACAATGCCTGATGCCGCACGTGTGTCTTCCTCTTCAGATTCTGGGTCCTGATAAGACTAGAAAAATAAAATTGGATCATTAAACAACAACTTATAAACCTGTTGGTGCTTCTGTTCCTGACCAACAGCCAATAAGGGCTCCAAATCTTGCACTTTTGTTTACATAATAATGAAGAGCTTTAAAAGAAGCAGAGAACAGTGTTGTCAGTTTTTGGAGAAACAGATATTGTTTTTATAAAGTATCATTCACACTGATAGTTTAAAGCCAACAGTACCAAACTATGGGGCTTCCTCTAAAGCATCAAAATGACAGATATCGCAGACAGATTTCATCCAATAGTTTAAAAGCCCTTCAACACGTCAATACGTCCAATTCAAGCCATTAAAGGCACTTGGGAGGTAGATACCAACAGCCCTGTGTGAATGTTTAACTTTTTGTTTATCATCATCGTGTATAACATATGCTCTGTTCTATAACCCTATAAACTAAGGGAATCTTCTTCTATGTTTAATATACCAACTTTAAGATCAGTATGAATTGTCCATGACGTACCTTTAGCTCTGGTCCGTCATTCTGATGTTGTTCTTCATCTGCAAAAAGAAATATTACAGCAGTGTTATCTAACTAAATCTACATACACATCCTATAACTACATCCTTGCAACACTTTAAAACACGTACAATAGCTTTAATCAGTAAAGACGTTAGCTAGTTATTCAACAAAGTCACACAGTTACTTACCAGCTGTTATTCCTCTGATGAAGACTATCAGGATAACGGTCAAAAAGTAAAACGTTCTTGTCTTTGAACACCTCTTAAAGCCCATTGTTGTTGCTGTACACAAGCTAACAATCTGCTAGCTGTAGCTGCTGAAATTTCTATCGCCAAACATTCAGTTACAGGTGAGTCCCACTATGACAGATAGCAGGAATAAAGTCAAACACACTCGCAACACAACCGAACCCGAAACGTTGTGGATAGCACCCTGGTTAAATTTAGCCACTGGAACTGTCAAACAGGCTAACAAATTCCAATGCTAAGCTAGGAGAGTAGTAACAGGCTGAAATGACGTTTAGCTAACAAGGTACTGTTACACAAAAGACCAAACGGCTCAATATTTACACGAGACGCAACTCATCGGATTAAAATGATTTACCGACTTCATGCCGTTATTTCAAAACATCCACGTTTACGGACAAGACAGAAAAGCTTCAGCGTTTAATTTCTAGTTAGCTACCCATGTTAAGCTCCTACTACTGATCGACACTTCCTATTCTCGCAATTTGACCAATCAGAGCGCCGTCAGCCTGACAGCAGCCAATGAGTGGGGGGCAAAGATGTGTCAGCGAATCAGGTAAGTACACAATTATGTTTCCAGATGAAGGGCTTGTCCACGACACCAAAACACATGAAAATTATATGATCGCTTTAAAAGTAGCGGTGGTTCTTTAGACATGATATCATCGGCATCCGCTGTAAAAGTATAAAAATACAGACCAGTTAGAACGTACACAAATTTGAATACAAGGTCAAATATGTGATTTGCAAGCAAGCAATAAACTATGCTGGGTGCATATTGTTGGACAGTGAGTGTTTGCGCTGCTCTCTTGTGACACCAAAACATTACTATGCAAACACCGGAGCCTTGATGAGTCTTTATACTCCATGGCCTTGGGCAGACTTGAGAGATCTGTGCACATTCAAAGTAATTAAATTCAAGGTGATTTACTACCAGTCTCTGTCAATGTTTTTAAAAAAATATATGAAATGTATAAACCTATAGCTGCTAGTTTACTTGTATATGAAACAAGCAAACTACAAAAATTTATATCATGGAAGTTATAAAAGAGACTTTCAATATTTGTTGTTCTCCCAAAGTGGCTTTAACATTGTTCTGTTGTCTAATAATTAGAGTATCACCATATTATTAGAATAATAATTTAGAATCATAAACATTGTACACCACTGTTGGACCACAAGCAGTTAGACACGATGGTGTCTACAAGCCCAACTCAGGCCACAGATCATTTTAATTTAGCTGTGGCCCGGAGAAAACGTTTCTGGATCATATTTATATATGGATTAGTTTTTGGATAATCTAGCTCTAACTTCCATTTTTTGACGGCACGGCAAAGTATGTTTACAGGCAGTGATATGTGGAAGTATTCCTAAGCCCATGCAGTGATGTCCATCACAGAATCTGGCCTGTTTTTAATGCAGTGCTGTCTGAGGGCCCAATGATCATGGGTATCCAATATTGCAATTCCGCCTTATGCCATGCACACTGAGATTTCTCCAAATTGTCTGAATCTTTTGTTGATATTACTGCAGATAATGATATATTCAAAGTCTGACCAGTTAACTAGCAAACTGGTCCAGGCCTTATAAGCTGACTAACACCATTATCACTCTGACCATCTGTCCTCTCACAGGTTGCATGAGTGCTGGAGTCTGTCCCAACTGTCACTGGGAGAAAGGCAGGGTACACCCTGGGTAGGCCACCTGTCTATCACAGGGCTGGCATATAGAGACAGACAAGGAAGTTGGTGACCCGAAGAGAATCCACACAGAGAAACCATGCTTAATGTGAGGCGACAGTGCTAACTGCTACCCCACCGTGCCACCCTGGGGTCATTAATTAGCTTACTGAAATAGCAGAGTGGCATTACTGGAAAGAGTAAAGCTACTATAGGGAGGCGTGCACATTGAACAATGGTGAATATAACTTACATAAATATAAAAACACTCATGATCTGACAGTAGTCTGTAGTGATAAAGACATGCTAAATTAACATAATGACACACATAAATTATTCTGAATTTTGCATCTCAACTGTATTCTGTTATCTCTTAATGAAATATTTGATTCAAAGTAACCAAACTCTTGAGAATATTGATTACAGAGAAGTCTCCAAAAATGTTTCCATCGTGCATGCACTTTGTCAGTTCCTTTACAAAAGCAGTTACAAAAGCATGTGTGGTCATTAATAACAGTATGTTTATTTACAGTACAGGCTTTTTGAGTGGTCATTGTAGATGTAGTAATACTACTATATAGCAATAATCATTCACAGTAAGCAAAATAACGCAAGGCATGACAGACAGTTCAAAAACTGTTTTCTCCAGTTTTCTATAAGACAATTCTTGACTTTGAGGTGCAGATATGATCTTCCACAGGCTGTTGAAACTGTGAGAAACCACACAGAATGAGATTAAAGTTTTGTTGAAAGCCAAGAGAAGCACATATATGTGCCAAAAAGATAAAATGGAGAATTTCTTTTATTTTAACACAACTTTTGCCAACATACCGAAAACCAGAGTGAACAGTACAAAGCCGAAAACAAAACAATAAAAGCCAAATGTATTTGTGCCCAGATTGTTTTGGATCTCATAGTGTGACAGTGTATCATTTCATTAGACCATTTATACAGTCGGCAATTTATCACAGTTGTAAAGGAAACTAGGCAAATTAAATGATTTTAGAAAGATGCATATATAGATTGCCAGACAGTAACACACTCAAACATCCAGTTTAAAAGGTTACAGTACAACAGTGTTATGTGCCATAAAAACAGTGATGCCATCATTGCGTGGTCTGGTTAGGTGTCTGGTTATCATTAAAAAAACACAAATTGAACTTTTTGACAAGTTTGTCCTGTAAGATTGATAAAAAAATATATAAGGGGGGTCAGTCCATCACATTAACATCACCTCTAATGCCTCTTAATGCCTTTGATCTAGTGAAGTGCTTTCATATAGTAACAATAAATATTACTGTATAATCATATACTTTCTTTCTGAGTATATTATAAAAAAATAGATTTAAAAAAAGAAAATATTTCTTAAAATTGGCCAACAGAAAATGGATGTCATGCTTAATGATTTAATAAAATTTTGATATTGCCCCAAGCTATATTATTTAATCTCATTATTGCAGACACAGCAAAGTGATTAGTGGTTATAAATCACAGTATATAATTGCAATACTCTTTCAATACAATACACCATAATATTAAGATTCACATAATGTGGCTCGAGTGCTGAGACGAACTACTGAAAATAATATATTTCCACCAATGTTCAACAGTGGTCTATCAGGACAACAGAAATGACGTGGTTTTCTTTCACCTGTACAACCGCAGTACACTTCAGGCAAGTCATACCTGAGGTGCAAACTTCTAGTAAGTAGCATAAGGCAAAGTGGGGGAAAAAAAAGTTTTGCATTCTAAGGCCGTCTTTGAACAACCGTGTAATTTTCCTCTCTGAGTAAAACCACCAAATGGATATCCCTAAGTTCTGTCATTGAAATATTAGCATTTTTTGGTAGAGCAAACATATAAAACCATCTTACAACACCTATGTAAAAAACAACTAAATGGTTCATGTATGACCAGAACCAGCGAAAAGCACAGAAAACCAGGTGATGTAACTTCTAAGTACAGGTAGAGACTGTGGTGAGAACAGGATCCCTGGGAGGCACGATGATAGAAAAGAGTTTATCGCTGGACAGGTTTGATGACCCACTCTGCTGTAGGGTTCAACTGGGAGAGGTCTTTCATATAGGTTTCCCCATCTAGACATCTCTCCTCTTAGAGAGGAGGGGGGGCACAGAGAGAAATATATTACAGGGGTATGTGAAATACTGTAGTTACTACCATTATGGATTACCATACTTGTCTGTAACTTTTAGAAATACATCAGAAAGTACATTTTTGGCCTGCTGGCTCACTAGCTGGGTTATCTGTAGAGAACATAAAAAAATGCATGTCTGTTCAGTAGGACTTACTGATGTTTCCACCAATCTCATAGAGACACAGCTCTTCTCGTTTCACTGCCACTGAACTAAAGGGATAAAGAGAAAGACCAATGGAGAAAGACAGAGAGAGAGAGAGAGAGCATTAAGACGACATGAAATGAGGATAGGCCTCATCTAATCAAGGCAAGGTGCTGTATGTATGTGTATTTAAGACATGTGAGAAGCTTTATGCATGCACATTACCGGTCTTGGCTGAGGAAGCGTGTTAATACATCAGCAGCTTGCAACTCTTCAGTCAGTTGAACTGCCATAGAAATTTTACTGAAATGGGGTGCTTGGACTCGAATAAATCCCTGTGAACTCTCCTTGTTTACACGACAGAGAGACATAAACAGAAGGAGAATGAAAGAGAAACAGAGTCAATCACACAGCCATAAAAAAAAAAAAAAACCCAAAATGGTCATCATCCAAAATAATTCCCTCATTAACATGCAAACACTCACATGAGAAACAGGATAGAGAAGACTGAAGAATGTGGACTTGGATACATTTTGGTTCTTCTGTTTAATAAACTTGAGTCACTGTCTGGTCTCACAGCACTTAGCTGAGCTTACAGAACCAAGTGATTCACTGATAGACTGACAGGAGGAACAGATCTATAATATGTTGCTAAAATATAATAGCCCCCAATCCACAGATCAGCCAGGCTCTTTTTGTGTGGCGTTTGCATGTTCTACCCATTTGCCTGGGTTCTCTCCGGGCACTCTGGCTTCCTCCCACAGTCCAAAGACACGCAGTCAAGTTAACTGGGAATTCTAAATTGCCCGTAGGTTTAAGTGAGAGTGTGAATGGTTGTCTTTGTCTATATGTGGCCCTGTGATGGCCTGGCTACCTGTCCAGGCTGTAACCTACCCCTCAATGATAGTTGGGATAGGCTCCAGCACACTGGCGACCCCTATTGGGACTAAGTGGTTCAGAGAATGGATGGATGGATGTTACACAGCTGTCAGCATGGCAACTGGTAACTCTGGAGAGACAGGTCATTACTACTCAGATCTTCATCTTGTTTTATAGTAAGATTTATTTTGCATGAGAAGAACTTACCAGGCTATAAGGCTACTTATGATCTGCCAACATACATTTGGCTCAGGTGACCACTGTTGCACCATGAAAGTAATGCTTACATTACAGAAACATCATTTTTAAAGGGCACCACTAGATGTCGCTCTGTTATAACAGACTTTCTTTTTCTCTTGTCAGAGCAATACTGTGCACTGCAGAAAGATAATTTGATTGTGGTACTTTAGGTTATTATTATGATAACAGAGTGCTTCATCATGCAAAGGATTTAGGGAAAACCTTGCTGTGACTATGAACCTAACTTCCTTTTCTGTTTTTTTGGTTGTGATATTACAGTCGACACATGGAGTAATTTACTGCAAATCAAGTTGGATGTGAGAGTCAGTTAAATCACTAGATTCCTGTCATTACATAAAGTATTATTATATACGTCAGAAGGTAAACCAAATGTGTAATAGTTGTTTGGCTGTGTAAGTAAACACAAACCTACACTGAAATAAATATCAAATGACTTTGTCTCATTACCATATTTTTCCATAAGATTACTCACTTTGTCTAACACAGAACCATGAAACATAAACTCCTACCTCAGGGATAGCTTTATCAGCTGGCTTGTCGGTGGTAATCTTCTTCAGCAGCTTTCTTACAGCTCTGTCTCTGTTTTGTTTTCTCTGACTTTCCATGTTTTGTTGTCTGACCTGGGTCACAATGAACTTGGGGATCTGGAGATAAGACACACACAAGTGAGATTTGCTGCACTCAGTACACTGCACTATCCTCCATACTCTACTCAGAATGATCTAGATCTTTTGTGAAAACTTTGTATAATAAGGATGATATGAGAAATATTAACTGATGAAAATTCACAGCTTTGGTGATTTGAATTGTTGTGTGCATGATGCTATTTTATCTTGTTTTAATCCTTACTGTCCATAGAAGATTCTGGTATCTTATCAGCAGCCGGACGATGTTGGCTGTGCTGGTTGCCATGGAGAACTCCTGTTGTTCTGTAATCTTGGAGCGAAAACCTTTAAACATGAAGATGTTGGGTGCCATGACAACAGAGACATTGTTGAGAGTCATTTTATTTTTTGCCTGATGGTCAATCACCCGTTGGAAAAACTCCACTAATGCCTGCAAACAGAAATTTAATTGCAATAAAAAGCAAATGGGAAAATTTTTAAAAAATAATTCACAGAAGTCAAACTGCTTTACGTAGTTTTTTCAAACTGAGTGCATACCTTCAAAGTATCCCGATTAGCCTCAGGCAACAAAAGTACCAGTAGGTTCAAAGCTTGCAGCTGCTGCTTTTTTGTGGGAAGCTCTGTAAACACACACAGAAAGGCTAAATACAAGTTTACAGTTCAATGACTCATAATTTGGCTGCAAAGTACTGGTGATTAAGCATAATACTTCATGATCAGATAGTTAGTGCACCTACTGTTGACAGCTAGAAATGCATTGAGGTACTCCACAGTCAGTAATGGATGAGGTAACTCCCTAATGAACAGCTTCAGCAGGCTAGCAGCATCATGCTGTTTTAACTGTGGCCACTGAAACATCCCATCATAGAAAGAGGTCTCGAGCTCCTGGCACAGTGACTGAATATGGGACAGACATGGCAACTTCAAAATCTTACAAGTGTCAAGACTCTGTCGTGTCTGTGGTGGTGACAATCTAACATTTAACCAACCTTAACTCTAGTGGCTGCTCCAGGGATCCGTAGCAGCCCCTCTGTGTCTAATCCTTCGGTCTCTATGTGATTAATGAGCTAAGAAAGGAAGAGCGAGATTAAGTTTTAGTTTACACATCACAGAGTAAGGTGACAAGAAAGACTTGGACACACAGATAATAATGATCACAGCACAGTGCCAGTTGCATATATTTTCAATTAATTTAATCTAATCACTACTGTAATTGTAACTTATCTGTGTTTTAAAGTGTCAGTGCTGTTATGCTCACCCTTTGCAGTATAAATGGCACTTTGGTTCCAGGAACCCGCTTCTGGTCCTGATCCAATAAAGTGGCAAGGGGAACACCAAACAGACCACTTTCTGCACACAAAGAGATACTAATATTGAGTAAAATGGTAATATTTTCATTAATTAAATGTTTACATAGAAGAAATAGTAACTTGTATAACTATACTTAATGGCTTTTTATGTTCTGTTTGTGTCATAGAACATATCTGATTGTGTATTTTTTTGTGTGCATGGAGAAGCATCTCCCAACCATAAATGACTGTTAAAAAAATAGTTTGTGTGTGTGTGTGTGTGTGTGTGTGTGTGTGTGTGTG
>OMLM01017214.1:26670-52553 GCA_900302695.1 Helostoma temminkii | reverse complement strand
TAACTCTAACAGCTTTGTGCGCCTTAAGGTCTATCCCAGCTGTGTCAAACAGAGCAGTCATCTCCACAAGCACCAGTCTAAGCACCTGCCAAAACCACAAAACAAATATATATCAAAGGCATAGAAATTAAATAATGACTGCATTTAAAAACAACTGCACTAACTCAACCCTCACAAGGAAGTCTGTTCTAAAAGGACTGACTAAAATAAACATGTACACGCATGCTCACACAGATCAAATATCACTTTCCAACACATTCAAAGTACCTTACTTACCTTTTTCATATCCAGAGGAGACAGATCTCCTATTCTGGTCTGACCTGTTTTATCTCGGAGTAACTTAAAGTTCTACAGAAAAAAAGAAAAAGTGAGAGGGAGAAAACAGATACTGCTATAGGAAAAAAGTAACTGCACATTTTTCATTTTTATTTTTATATTGCATACTAAATGTGCACTGACCAATAGTGAACTGAGTTTTATGAAAAGTGACTTTAAATACCCAACAGTGGAAATATTCTGTTATACCAGCTTCAACCACCAGATGTCCATACAGACCAGCAGCCAAACAGCTCACACACACAGCTTAATGCTGATACACGTGTGTATGCCCTAAACTATTCTTTAACATACACACAAAAAAAACAACGCAATAAAAAAATATCAATTGCAGGCAAACATAAAATAAAAGGTAATATCTAAAGAGTTGCAATATTATTCTGGTTATATTACATTCAGATGCAAACAACAATTCTTCACACCTAAAGTAAAAAAAAACATAATTGTTGTTGTATTTATGTTGTCAGATCTCTGTTAATCACTGATCCACATACATTAATATGTTCAAAACAAGCTCTAATAGAACCTGTGTTTTGAATAGATTTTTACAAAACAATGTGTAGATGCTATGTCACTGCAGCTACAAGTCTGGGTCCTACACGAGTATAGACATGTTAGGAGCGTCAGTAAAGAGACACAATGCTGATGAAGTGATGGACACACGTGTGCGTGTGTTTGCAGGAATGTGACTCACTGGTAGTTTGTCATCAGGTGAGTTGGGGCTTGCGGTGAACTTTTGATGGTTGTCCCTGTAAGTGAGCGCCTGCTCCGAAAATGCCACTTCAACGTTCAGTTCTGTCTCTGTTTCTATTACACACACAAAAGATAGGACCAAACAAATAGCTTGCGAAATGTGTTTATTTGAGGAAAGCACACATAGTTTGGGAGTTTGTTATTTTAAGTGAGTGTAACCTCACAGTGTTTTAGTCATACAGTAGAAAAAGGAAGAAAGGCAGGTCTACTGCTTGTTTGTACTTTAAACACCACACTAGTAAATATGCATAACATTCTCACCCATTTTACAGTGATGAGCTATTCTCTGAAATAAAAATATCACTGCATTATTGTAGCATACATCGTCACTCAGACCTTTAATTCCATTTCTTACTAGCCACAAACAGCACTTCCTCTAAATGTCTGCTGATATTTCCAAGCTGAACCAAGAGTGTTGTTGTGTTGTAACGTTACAAACTGCATTGTATGGCATACACAGAAAAAGTGTATATGTTTGTAACATCCAAGTTCCTAGGCAGATGTTTATTTGGGTTAGAGTTCATGATTCTCCAAGCTGACTCAAACATTATGTCTGTGTACGTCTTTAGGAGCATTTTGCACATACCGACTGATGTGGCATCTTTTTGTCCATTTTCACTTCCTCCTTTGAGTTTACTAGGCTCCTCATCCTACAGCATACAGTACAACACAGAGACATGTAAGTTTACAGCACACAGTCTAATGTTCAACAATTCACACATTACTCCTCCTTCCAGTGCATTTTTTCATGTTACATATTATCTTCTGTCTGTTAATTAGTGGATGAACTGTGTGAGCTATGTGAAATATAATTCCTGCCAAGACCTGCCCTTTAAACCACATGTTCCTCTGATTGGAGCAATATGGAGCAGCAGCAGTAAACATATTACTCCACAAATCATCAATTATGTCCACTGTATTTTATATAATTATAAGTTAAAAGAAATTCAAAGCTCATGAAATTTTACAGTGACAGAGTAAACAACAAATACAAAGTCATCAAAGTTTTGAGCACTTCCTTTGTGGTCCAAAACAAAACAGAGTAAAATGTTCTAATTCTTTTGTTGTGGTCAAAAGTTAAAGTTAAAAGGGGAAGATGTCATGAATTTAAAAAAAAACAGTAAAGCAGTATTTTTTTCCCCCATGTATTTAGAAACTTTTGCTGGTGCTTCAAGTTTAGATTCTCAAATACTCTTACACAACATACTTAAGTTTGTGTTCATGTGTGTCATGTGTGAAGCCTAACCTTTCCAGGAGGTCTGAATATATCCCTAACATCGGGAACATGTTGTCGATTGCGACGACGTAGTGTCTGCTGTAATGACGCCACACGGCGCTCTACAGCAGCCGCTTGAGTTCTTGTCAGTGTGGACAAAAACGCTGCATTGTCTTCTTCCTGTCAGTAAGTCAGAACCACACACACCATCTATTTAATACATTCTCAAGCCAGTCTTACTTGTCAGTTACAATTTTCTTAGATAACAGTTTCAATAGACTACGCTCAAAGACCTGTACTGCAAATACGAAACTGATAAACTATGACTTCACTTGGACTCAGGTCTCACTATTCAAATAAAGAATAAATGATTGACACCTGATCCAGGTCAGCTGCCAGTGAATCGTCAAACAGCCGTGCTAACCCCGCCTCTGTAAGCCATGCTTCCTCTTGCTCTCCTTCTGAAATAGAAAATAAGAGGCACACTATTGAAACAGGAAGAATTCAGTTCAAATTCCTACCTGATGTGATACACTACTAGTCACCCCGAATGAGAGTAGAGATTGGTTTGATATACATTATAAAAATATTGGTATAATATATAGTATAAAGAAAGGGGGCTATTTCTTTTTCATGGCATTCTTAAATTACCAGGTGCAGGAAAGGGAAAGGAGTGACTCCAGGCAGAGCTGGAGATGTGTATAATACAGGAAGACTGTGTTTGCTCCAGAGAATAATAGCTTTCATAAACAGGCTAGATAAGTCTTATAGAAATTAACACAAGAATTGCATTCCTTAAGTTCAAGGCAACACAAGGCAGACCTGCACAAGTATGAGCTTGCAGCTATCACAACACTTCAGACCACCCTATTTATGCAGGAGCACCATGTGTACATTATATTAACACGTGTGTGCAAGTTGCAGTTTTAGTGACTCATGCCTGTTCTTATTTAATTTAATATTTAGTTGTTCGATGGATTTATTACTAAACAGGTATAGCAGGGGCATGGGATAAGGGGCCCCTCAGCCAAAGCCTCAGTATAAAGTGACTGTGTTTGAATCTGAATGTTTCTGAGAAGTTTATTAAACAATTACAAAGAGACACAAATCAAATGCAGATGTTACAGTCATTTCATGTTATGTTGATTATTCATGTTATTTGAAAATTCTGTTTGACCTGCAAACTGTTCTGAGAGATGCACAAAATGATGACAAAATATGTATTTTCCATATGTAGGAGTTAAGAGTGGGCTTTTACATGCCTGTGCCAAGGACTCTTTGTCTCATAATCAGTCAAACTCTGGAACCACATGTACGCCAAACTAGCTTTTGATCAAATAGTACTTGTTCTCTAAGCAAAAAGCTCTTAATCAGGAACAAAAAAGGGACAGGTCTATCCATGGACACGGTGTGTATATACCTTCGGGAACTTTCTGCTGTTCCTCTTCTTGAGCTTCCCCTTCTCCCCTTCCTGCTCCTCCTCCTGAGCAGGTGATATTCTCTACCTCCTTCCAATAGTCGTCCATCTGCAGCTCTTCCAGTGAGTCCTGCAAATATGAAAACGTTCACACTGACAGTTCTTCACTACTATTTCATATATTGTTTCAGTCATTGTTTATCAAGTACTCGTATGTGCCAGATATGATGCAAAGAGATAAGAAATAAAAGAGCAAAACTCGGAACTGGGCTGAACAAGTAGCAATAACTACACACACGTCTGACCTGTACATTTAATTATTTAACCTAAGTTGAAACATGTAAACAAACATGTAATTGCTGACATTTACCTTCACTCTGTGTGCCAGCTTATAAATAGAAGCTCATTGTGGTAGTGTGGGAGTAAGAAGCAAGCCAAAGAGAAAAACTGCTAATGATAAGTTAATTTTAGTTTACTGCGACATCAGTCTCTTTCTTTTCCATGTTTGAAAGACTACACAAAAAGTAAAAATCTGTTATTTTAAAAAATGTAGATGAAGAGTGTGCTATTGAAAGAACACGGTACACACTCTGATTGTCAAGCGACTAGGAAACATAGAAACACAAAATGACCCAAAGAGAATCACAAAGCTGCATCATCATAGGCTGATAAATAAAAAATTTCCTTATGTGAGGTGCTTCATCACATGAATCACATGATTACCTGAGAGTTGCAACGCTGACATGAGGCTGGTGGTCTGAACCTGGGCCCAGAGTTATACTTAGGGCTGGAGGACCGCTGAGCCGGGGACCTGTGGAGAGTGGTGGGGCAAGCAGCAGAGCTTGCAGTAGGGACCAAAATTGTTTCAGTGCTGCTGGTTTTTGTGCTATTGGTTACATTGGCAAGCCCATCTCTGTCTCCATCTTGTGTGTTTTGGCTCTGTTGAACGTTGTAGTGGCCCATTCTGCGGCTAAAAGAGAGACAGAGACAGGTGGTCTGGTTATCTGGTATCTGGTTATTTGGTAAAACCTGTACAATCTGGCTGAATATACCCAAGCAAATAAATAATAAATTCACAAATTATGGAGTGACACAAATGGCATAAGTCTTTCACTTGGACAGAGCTGTGATCTTTGCACCTTGTTTACTAGTGGCATTATGATATCTGACGGCAGCACCTATCATAAAAATATTTCTGGATTAGAAACAGACTATCAGAGAAACGCTTGTTCTGCAGTAAAAAATAGTGTAGGCAAGGTTTGCTTTTGCTTCAATTTCTATTCCTCTGTCAGCTCTGTGCCTTTAATGGTAAGAGAAAGATCGCTTTTGACACGAGGATGTCAGTGAGTCACACAGAAGTTGGCCAAAGCCTCTGACTAATGATGAGCCAGCAGAGTGTAGAATTCCCAGCTAGTCAACTAATGAGAACAACATCTTCTGGATATAAAAATAGGAACTTGGACTCCACTTTGGTAGCTCAACACACTCAGCTCATCTCAGCAGACAGTTTCTAGTGTAGTTTAGCCATGCATGAACAAAGTGAACACTTAGTCCTAATGGTTAAGATGACATCATACAGGTTGTGTAACTATAATGACTGTTACTGTGTGTTTTACTATCCACTATGCACACATTTTCTGGTGATTTTTACATTACTGAATAAAGCAAATATCATAGTGTTAATGTTTGCCAGTCGGTGGCCTTCACTACTGCTTTTTCTTTCTGCACTGTCCACAAATTTGCAAACACTCTAAATATAGTGTATAGAAGCAGCATATGAGAACTATTAGTAGTGCTGCTAATAAATCTAGATTCTGAAAGAGGCAATATGATGATGTAATGTTGGCTTTATTGATATCTCAATAAAAGTCCCCTTTGTTGTGACAGGAAACACATTCTTTTTCTGTCTCTCTACCACTTGGAGCTTTAAGTATGTATGGAGTTAGTAGCTACCATAGCATTATAATACAACTGACTGACGGTCTATTTGCTACTTTCTGTGTCACACAACATTGGAAGGCTGCTGTCTGCAGTGATGCCATTCATCTTTCTACTAATGAATTACCAGTCTTATCTAACCTATACAAACAAACAGAATACATGCATGTGCTGTATATTTGTCACTAGGAACTAAAAAAAAAGAAAATGGATGTGTCGGTCTCTGCAAGCCGATTTCATTGTTATATCTTACTGAAACAAAGCAATCGCTACAAGCAAGGAATGGAAACTTGGTCAGCAAATGGTCAGCAATATAGCAGTAAAAAGTATAATTTAGCATATCCACATATTGTTTTTAAGCAGTAAAATGTGTGACGCCACAGTCTACAACATTAAACTTTGAGGACAACACTGTCAAACATTTTTCACTGTAGTGTGACATTTAAAAACTGCTTAAAGTGACACTAACCTCCCAACAGTGCCCCAAATGGCAGGAATTTACAAACATTAATAATGTGTTAATATGTGAGGCTGTAGAGTATTCCTTTACTGTAACACGGTAAAGAAATTCAGCTAACTGGGCAGTCACACTGAACAGTGTGGAGTTGCTTTATTCATTAATATGGAATTATCAACAGCCTGTTACCATGAGTTGTCCTGCTAAGGCAAAACCTCATACCACAGCAGACTTCCTTCCACACAAACACACACACATTAATAAACACTTAATATAAGTATATTCAATTAACTATTAGAATACTTCTTTTGAACTAAAAATGAGTAAGTATACTTTCAGTATAGTTTTTACATACTTATCAGAGGTAACTAAAAGTAGGCCAATTTAGTCCCGATAAGTATACGGTATATATGGTATATAAGTATATGGTATATAAAATAGTATACCAGCAAGTGTATTAAAAGTACATAGAAGTATACTTACTAAACTTGAAGTATACTTAAGTATTCTTCATAAAATAAACATTAAATATACTACATTTTTGCAAGGGAAGTCATAAAAACACTAGTAAATACAGACACTCGTAGTTGAGCTGATTTTAACCAAGACCACACTAAGTATTTTACCAGTTTTACCAGTCTTATTTCTTCCACATTTCTTTCCCCTCCTCCACTTCTTGTCATCCCTTTCCTCTCCGTCTTCCTCCTACACACTGCCTAGGATTTCATGTCGTCTCCTTTTCCTTTCTGTTTGGTTCTTTTCTTCCCCCTCCCCTTGTTTCTTCCATGTTTTCCTACATTGTTGCTGGTGGTCCCATCTCCTCTCTCTAGAAGGTCAGAAAGGAGGGATTCCTTTCTGAACTTCTATCAGTAGAAGTTAGTGTAAGCACAAACAGAAATGTGTCTGAACTCTCCCTATCCCTTATTGCTGTGATAACAGTAAATTTAACAAGTCCCCTGACCAATTGAACTGTTATTCTTAGTTTGGAAAAAATATCCTTGTTTCTGCTATACTAGAGAGCATGTGTTTACTTTGGAAGCAGATTTAAGCCCGGCTGCCGAGCATATGAACTCACAGGATGAGTTAATCATTTACCTTCATCCAGAGGTACACCATTAAAACGGTTTGACTAAACCATAAATTACAGATTTGTAAACACAAACATATAAACTCACAGTTCAGCAGTGTTAGTAGGAATTGCTGAAGACATTAAGCGGCAGTTTATGCAGCTAGAGTGTATTTTTGCTGAGGTTTATACTTCTGATTGTGAAATGTCTCATATGACTTTTGCATGGTTTGCCATGACATTTAGTACGTAATGACTTTGATAAACCCTTGGGGTTTCAGCATGTGCCATCATCATACAGCTTTGAGGTTGTGATGCAACAGGCACCTGAATAATATGACCACATAAGACAACCATTCAAGTTCAAACATGTGGCGCAAGAAATAATTTACAACCCTGATAAAAATTAAGCTTTGCAGTTCCTTGAACTCTTTTGAAATCACTTTTTGCACTGATGATAGCAATAACAATGCTGAGATTTTTGGTGTTTTCTGAATTCCTGTTCAGATCGAGTGCACATACCACAATAATGCAAAACATAAAAATTATTCAGTGCTTTACATACAATAGTACCCATGACTCTCTGGCACACACTGTGTGAGTGTTTGCGGTCCTTTTAAGTAAAACAAACACATTCTCTCTGTGGCACTCTTGCATACATACATGCACAAATGACCTTTAAAGAAAAACAGTACTGCAGCTGTGAATGTGGTTGTTCTAATCTGTGTACCTTTATCCCCATACACCTTTTATCAGCAACATAAAGCACACATGCAGAACATGCGCATGGAGAAAGAACAATCTGTAAAGGTAAATCCCAAACTGCCAAGTCCAAACACCAATGGAAGGAAACAGCACTGATGAGCTAAATATGAGTCAACATCCAAGGATATGAACACAATTGACTTTTTGAGTCCATATGACCTGAAACACTGGGTGGCTCCTAAAGTCAATTGAGACATTTTCCACAGCAAAAGATGGTATGAAAGTGCAGATATTGATAAAACATATAGCAAGGAAAAAAAGGATCTTATAATGTGACATAAGTACTTTGCCAGTCTTCTCACCCTTACAAAAAAGAAGTGTACTTAAAGTTAATTTCTTTAACTATACTTAAGTATACTATAAGTATAGTAAGTATACTTCAAGTATAGTAAGTATACTTATGTCTATGTACTTCTAGTATACTTGTAAATATACTTTTTTAATACTTCTTGGAAATAAATTGGCCCACTTTTTAGTTTATAGAAGTATACTTGAAGTATATACTACAAATAGACTTTTATATATACTATTAGTTTACTAATGATGTAATAATAGTATACTTTCTAGATGACCAAAATAAATTTGATCTCACTTCACAGTTGATTGAAGTGCACTCCTGAATAGTTGTTGTTTCCATGCAGTATAACGTCCTACCACACTGATGAACTGAAGCACAGCTGCGTTAACACCTGTGGAGTTGTGGAAATAACACTCAAGTGTAAACTTACTGGGAGGCAGCTCCTACTGACTGCTCACCCTTCTTACGAACTGTTATAAGTTTATAACTCAACTATTAATTACTGACCATACTGTCTGTTTAAAAGGCAAAACACTAAGTCACACAAAGGTTTGTGACAAATTATTGATTTATAACCTTAACAGTTGTTTGTTTATGAAGTTAAACTACTGAAATGCATGCTGGGTATTTCTATATACTTGTTTCTATAAGTACAAGTATCCAAGTATAGTTAGACTTTTCCATATAATTGTCAATGTATACTTAAATATTTAAATACAACTTTGTCTAGTTTACCTCTGATAAGTACTGGTAGTAAAGTAAACTGAAGGTATACTTCATTTTTAGTTTAAAAGAAGTACACTACTAGTATACTTGAATATACTTCTTTTACATAAGGGCAAACTTATGACCTTTGCCCAAAGAGACAATTATTGGATGTCCAAAATGTTGAACTGTTATTTTACAATATCTGCCTGCTTTTCTGCCAATACAAAAAAGCAGATGATGTTTATTTTTTGGTTTGGCATCCGAACATAAAAAAGTGAACAATGGACAGCTGAGGAAGTTTTGTAACTAACATAACAAGGGGGAAGAGGATGAGAAGTGTGTGTGTGGTATTCCCATTCAGATCGACAGGTGCCAGCTGCCTGCTGTAAAGACAGAGGCCGCCTCTGTTCACCACACAGTCACTGCTCTCAGCAATGACCCAGTGGCTGAATAAATCATCTGCCCTTAGGTCTGATGAATCTACATAATATAGCCTAATCTGAATCAGCTGCCAGTGTGTCTTTGTCAGCCTTTCCATGCCTGTCTGTTCTATTTTTCTGCCATTTTTAGGCCTGTCTGTTGCCATTTCTATATAACTGTGTTTCCTCTATTGCTCATTTACAAGAGTCTGTTACAAATCCTGCTCATCCTGACAGACACCAAATTTAATGCGAGTGTGAGTGAGCTACAGAGCACTGCTGACTGATATATTAACAACATTTTAAGTGATATGATTGATTGCAGTCCAGACTTATCTAATGTCTAGTCCTTCATAGCTTGTCTTCCTTTCTACAGATGTCACTTCCTGTTTAACACTGTGTTTCTGCAGGCTGTCCTTTGCATCACCCAGTAAATTTATTTAAACCATGTGTGTCCTTTGGGCACTATTTTTCAAGTCACACTACAAAGACTTCCCACAGGGACGTAACCTAAGGCTCCGTAGGTCGGATGTCCACTGCTGGTAAAATGCCAGCACCTTTCTGTCTGTCTGTCTGTGACGCTGTCTCCCATTTCCTAGCTGGAGAAGCAAGGAAACAATGACCACAAAACTAAGCCTTCAAGTCAACCTAGACAGGACACACACACTCTGCAGTGGGAGGTGAGACAAAGGCAGGCTGTAATGTGATGCTGTTTTTTCTTTTTCTTTTAGAGGTGACTGGACAGGCCATCTGGAGCACAAGCATATAGTGTATACTCACTCACACCTATACAATCTAAGGCAATCTAACACAGCATATGATACCACATTATGACCCTCAAACTGGTAGATCCCTTATAAAAGTCTGCTCATGAGAATTCACTTGATCAACTATTTGATTTGTAATCATTTCTGCTCTCCATAAACTAACAATAACACAAATCAGGCTGTTTAAATCACAACCCTTAGTCAGCAGTGTTTTCTTTTAATAGACAATCTCTGGGATTATAATCCTTAAACCTTACAGTGGCATAGAGTTTGATTGGCTCGATAAACCCAAGGAAGTATAACACACTCAAGGTTAACCTGCTGATTAGAAATGTGCTCCCGGAAAAACATAACCCAAGGCCAAGGGTGGAGTAAGCCCCATGGACATAATAAAGTTGCCTGCTGGAGTGCAGTGAACTGGGCTGCTGCCGGGCATTAGATTATTAACTGCTCTACACAATCAATACCAGCTCTCCTCTGCTCCTGAATTCAAAAATGAGGAAAATAGCATTCAGTGTGACCATTTGCCCACTTGCTCACCACCTCTCTCTCTCTCTCTCTCACACACACACACACACACAGAGCCGCCGCTGTCGTCAGTGTTGTAATATTATAGCGTTACAACTGCACACACTCATCTCTCCCACCTGGGCACTGTGGACAGCTGGTCCTGGGCTGGCGGACAGCTGGGAGGACACAGTCCAGTTTTCGGCAACAGTTCCGTGTTGCTGTGGTAACCCGTTAAAACCACTCCCTGGGACTCCTGCTGCTGCCGACTCATGTTTCTCCGCCTTTTCTTAATTCTTCTGCTGACATCCAAACATTTAAAAGATGATAGAGGGTCTACGTGCCAACCTTACGCCTGTCTATATCTATCTGTCCATGCTTTCCATCGCTGGACTGTTGTGATGCCAACTCATTCTGACATCAGACTCCCCTCCTGTGCTCTCTCGTCCCTCTCTGGTTCTCGTCTTTCTCTACAACTTGTGTGTCGGTCTGAGGCAGGACAGGGGCTGGATTACAGATACAACACAGGGCAGGGATTGGCTGAAACAACAGGGCAAACTTTGAAGATGCTAGCGTCCTCTGCTGTTTGCTGAATTGTTGTGAGCCACCAAGGTGTTTACATTACATTAGAGTGCGATCAACACGTTTTAGGCCACTCTCAGTTCTCACCTCAGTCATGTTTAGGATGTGAAAGGCTCAACATGTAGTATAGAAACTAAAAGATGGCATATTTTGTACAAAGATACAACTTTATTTTACATTTGACAAATGTGAGACAGAATGGGGTCAAATACACATACACACACACATATATATAGATTTATATATATGAGATTTTGAATGTTGTAAATGTTGAAATGGTGCAATTACTATTGGAAAATGATTAGAAAAACATGATTAACACAATAGCATTGTGCTAAATAATCATAAATAATCCCAACTAGTGCTAAAATATCATTATATACTTACAGGGTGTGAGGAAAGAGTCAATATGACTTAATAGTCAGTAACAGTAGAACAGGAAAACACGTGTTTTCACATCTAAAATTGTACTTTCTACCTCAGAAAGGTTTGATGACAAAAGCTTGGATTTTGCCATAAACATAGAAGTTCTCAATGAGCATGCCCAGAATATACCTTGTTTATTATTTCTTAAAATGATGAATGAAAATGAAAAAAAAATATTTGAAATTAAGCACTAAGGAAGGTAAAGTTGTTTAAAATGTAAATTTGTATTTTAATCAGGGGTTTGACCTGCAGTACAGGCTGAGCTGTTGGTCACTGGGTCACAGACATCAGATGGTGTTTGACTAGAACTGATATACAAACAAATTGTAAATTTGACAATACTACCTTAGTTTAAATATTAAATATCACCAGTTTTGCTGCACTGAAACTTAGTGACCAAACAGCCACGGTGCTGTTCACATACGTTATGAGCATAGCCTGAATGCAAGAATAAATGTTCAGATATACTTAATATAGTACTACTGCATTAAAATTCCTACATTTCTCTATTTAAAGATGCATTAGAAGGAAAATGCATTTAATATACAAACATATATTTTATTTCAATGTAGACTACAAACATGCAGTGATTAATTAAAATGCACAATCAAAACATTTTTAAATTTATATTTTGAGTAATTTGTCGTAAATACAAGCCGAAGAAATGTTAACTTTTAATCATTTAATTATTGAATTAAAAAATACATTTTGATTTAAATGCCATTTTGATCAATGAATCAAGGAGAGCAGTCACCATCACACATACCGATTATTTCAAGCACACAGATTTTCCTTACCTAAGATGAAGGTAGTACACGAGTCTGGAGACCATAGTGTCTGTGTGTCCAGTCACAGGCTGTGTGACAGACCACAACCTTCTGGCCACGTGCATGGGGAATCCAGTAAAACACACACAGTGTCAAGTGGATTAACCAAAGAGGTCAATCTGATTTTTCAACTCCTCCATCTGCCCCTCCCCACTTCTGATTACTTGTCATCCCACCCCCACCCATCTTCTCTTCAGTCATCTCTATCTTCGTCCTATTCGTCTATCTGTACTCACTTCCTAATTTCTTCTTATCCTTACTGTGCTTCTCTATACCCCCAGTATTGCCTCCTCCTCCTGACCAGCTCAGCATTGCAGAAAACAGTGTGCCTTGTAGCAGGTACAGTTGCTCAGGCTGTTGCCTAGGGTGCAAGAAAGTTATTGGACACTTAATGCTAGGTCTGAAAAAATGATTGACATTAAGAGTCGGCCCTGGGTAATTAAAGAGCACATAATAAAGCAATATTTGCTCATATGCCCTCTAGTGTTTATTGTTGGACTCAACTTCTAATATCCTGGCAAATGGTCTTCAACCACATCCCAATGTCACTGCAGCTGCACTGTGCACTCTGTACCTAGTTCAAACTGTTGCTGTAAATGCACCTTTCTCTCACTTCCCTTCTATGGTCTCAGCCCCTCAACCCATCTGCTGCTAATCAGATTAAATGACTTCTGTCAACATGCAATCAATCAGCAGTTCTAACGCGCAGGTTACACGGTTACTTGTTAACTCCCTTCCTCAAAGGTTCATTGAGGAATGTTTATCAGTCCATGTGAATATTAAATGCTGAAATGTACATCATTTAATTTACATTACTTCACATTGCAAGTCTCAGGGTACAGTGTAACTCTATACTGTCTAGGTTTATGGCATTTACAGGAAAATATGTAAAACATCAGGTGACGTGTGTTTGACCCTGGAACTCAATTCAAATGTCACATTAAAAAAAAAAAAACTATCATCCATTTACACCAACGCCACATTTTTATTTTTCATTATTGCCACCTCAAGTGTGATCATACCCCAAGAAAAAGCTCCAGTACAAACAATATTTATTAAAAGAGTTTGAGACAACTTTACATAAGATGCTGAAATCTCTGCTGCTCTTCACAAACTGTTAATCCTATTAATTTGGTCATCTGGAGGCATTTTCAAGTCATCTGCTAAGCATATTTCTAAACAGAAGAAGTATTGTTGAGCTACATTATTAAACAACAGAAGAAGTACCAAAATGTTCAACAGTAAATTAACAGTAAATCTGTATAATATGATTACATCCATCATAACAAGCAAAAACAAAGTTTAACTGAGTACTGGAGAGAAAATGTGTTGCTGAACCTTGAGGTTTCCTCTTACTCCCTCTGTCACCTGCAACATAAAGTTTATTCATCAGGTGACTCCAGGGATCATACTGTGTGTGATACTGAGTTTTTCTGTTCACGTGTTAACTGAGTAACTACCACTATACCCCAAAATGCTATGCAAAATATTCCATATTTCGTGAGCCATACTTACCAGCATGCTATTAGCATTCAAACACTCCAGTTCCAGCAAAGCTTTTAAATTTGTAGTTGTGCAATTTATGCCAATCAACAGTGCTACCTGACGGAAAGCTAACGGGACCTGTTACATTAGCAAGATTATGTTACACATATAGAAGATTAAAAAAATAATATTAACTAGTATTAAAATGATGTTTATGCTGTTTTTAAAATGCTTGAACACTTAACTCACTACACAGAACACACATTAGCCCCAGGAGCAGTTTTAGGGTTTAACAAGATTTCTCACCTTTTCCCCTGATATTTACATCTTCACTGGGCCACGCCAGCCTCGAAACATCTTTGAGTACATGTCTTTTTGTTTGTCCAAGCTGTCTTTATACAATCTGAAATATTTTAATGGTTTACATGTAATTTGTTGTAAACAAAAACACCAAATATACCACATGTAAAATACCAGTAGGTCTAACGACTGAATGTGTTACTTTAATTTAACACAGATGTATTAGAAGTGTAATTAGCAGTCTTGTGGTTATTTAAAAACAATTTAAAATGAAAATTAAATCAAAAATCATTGACCATACATGTTTTATTCTATAGTGAATATACTGAATGTGTCATCTTACACTGCCACTCTCCTCAGAAGATTGTTAATGTCACTGTCAAAAGGCTTTTTTGCCTGAGCAGTTATGAGGCAGCTCTGGGCGCTCTCGTACTCGTGCAGCTCCAGGTACGCCTAACAGAAACGACATCCCTATGAATACCTGATAAGTGTTTTGTGTTCGTTTGAGGTATTTCCTTCATCATAACAAAATTGTATTGAGTCTGACTGGATCAGCTCTATTTCAAACCTCTTTGATAACTTTTCAAAGACAAAGAACATTTAGTCTCATGTTCTTCAAACCCTGTGGGAATTTTTGTCTGATGGTTTGGAAAACAAACAAACAAAAGCTCGGTCTGACCTGTCCGCAGCGGAAAAGAGCCTTTGTGTTGGCTGAGTCTATCTCTAAGGCTTTGTTGCCATATTTTAGGGCTTTGTGGGGGCTGTCCAAACGGAGCTCAGTGAGAGAAAGGTTCAAATAGAGAGGAAGAAGAGCTGTTTTGATCCCTATCTTCTCTGCATCGCTTTGCGTTTCCCTGTTTCCCAGGAGCATCATTGCCTGTTGGCAATCCAAAATAAAATAAAAAAAACATTTTCACTGTTAGCAGCACACATATAAAGAGTAGCATCTATGTCTATGTCTATATGAATTACTATACATCATCATTTGTTTAGCAAACTTACTGGATTTACCTGTTTATACCGATCTTTGGCATTTTCATAACGGCTCTGATTGAAGCAACGGTTGCCAAAGCTGCGTAGTGTGTTGACAACTTCAAGAAGTGTGGACAGTGGAACAGTGTTCTGCTCCTCCTGAAAACAAAAGAAGACTAATTATATTGTCAGGCAAGAGAAGTCACTTCACAAGTAGAGTGATTTGTGTTCAGTCTTATTTTGACTAAAACTCTAGAAAATGCACATGAACATGTAGAACAACAAGCTTTAAGGTGCATAATGTTTTATAATATACTGTGTCTTTTTTCTGGAAGCAACAAAGTAAAAAAAGTTCCTTACTATTCTTTAACTGACCAATGAAAATCACTTCAGTACACATCTGCAGGTGACACACGTTAAGTCTTCCTACCGGACTCAGTGCAATAAAGTCATCCACTTGTCCTGAGTCGAGGAAGTCGAGAATCTGAACCTCGTAGAGAACCACAGCAGCAGCGGGAATGAACGGAGGACAACCCATGTCTCCGTATGCGTACTGGGGCTGGAGAAGGAAACGAGAGAACTCTCCCTTCTGCATGGTTAAAAGACCAAGCTCCAGTCCGACCAGTGTCACATCTATTAAAATATCATTCAGATAGATATAACTTGTAACTTATTAGATATCCTACTAACATCAAAAGCTGAACACTTTTTCCATTACTGATTCATTTGCTGATAGTTTTTTGATTACTTAACCTACTGAGCATAATTGTCAACAAGATCTGCTGAGCTGAAGGAGACATTGTCAAATGTTTTGTTTTGTTTGCCCTAGTTGATAAAACCTGAACAAGGAATTTCTGACCTCTCCCTAACTTCATCATGCGCGGGTATTTGAGGTTTGTAGTGGTTTCAAAAGGCTGGTCAGAATATTCCAGGAAACCAGAGTAATGGACTGTGTAAGAAAAAGAGAAAGGAGAGATTAGGCTTAACAATCAGTCAAACTATTATTTAACACATTTATAAATAAAACTGCTGTACTCAGTACTGAAGCATTTTGGGGTACAGGGGGGCCTTCTCCAGGCTGGACCACCTCCTTCATGATACCACCATCTCCCAGGACGTCATCCATCTGCTGGCGCAGATGATCAAACGGACTCTACAACCGCAAGAAAAAGTCCTGGACTCAATTCACACTATTTTTACAATGAACACAACCATGGGTAAGACTGCATTTAGATAACTGTTTACTGCTTTACAGTCATACAGCAGGACATCTTAGAAGATTTGTATGTACAATGAACACAATTCAACAGTTTAATAAAGACCTTTATATCACCATTTACTGGTCTGACATCAGAGTTACTAGTTTTTTACATGTTGACAATAACTAGCAGAACAGTTACTTTAATATGCTGAAAGTGGACGTGCACCATTTAGCCCACAGTCAAAACTAACTAATGCTAATGAGTGGAAATATATACTACAGCATCAGTCTACGGGATAATGAACATGTATCGCACAAACCTAATTTATAATGGATTTGTAATGTTAAATGACTACAACTGCCATTATTAACCTGCGATTATGTCAACAACTAAAAATAGCTGGTATTCATTTTATTTTGCAAATGTACTTAAGTGTTAAGGGTGTGTTTTAAGAACAATAATTTGCTTTTTACCACGTTTTTTATATAAGTTAAAAACAAACTGTGTCCTTTGACTTAAAACGTTTTAGCACTGAGATATGGTTAAACATTAGCCACCGTACTAGCATCTTGTTAGCTAACTTAGCTGGCTAACGTTAGCTAACTTAGCTGGCTAACGTTAGCCGTGCAGACAATATTACTTACAGGACTGTTCATCCTCAGTCGCTCCTCAGAGTTTATTATTCTTCGGATATTGGATATTAACCCGTTGCCTGGCATTTAGTTAGTGGATACGTTACTGTTACCGCTAGGAAATTTTATTTCAACTGGTAATCACAGTAAAACTAAAGGTGCCGACTTCGTTTTGACTCAGTTTGGGTTTTTCAATTCAGTCAGGTGACCTCATGAGTACAAGCTTGTACTTTAAGTGCAACACAGAAACAGTACTTCATTTAGACAACAGTGTATATTAAACAATGTTAAGTTTGATGCATTATCATAACTGTAGATGGTAATCTAGTCCAGATTTGTTTGACAAATTCTCAAAGGTGACAGTGCGTGTTTAAAAAAAGGTTTATCAAGCTTTTTATAAGAAAGCAAAGCTGCATAAAGTTACTTTTAACTAATGCTGCAAAACAAACGTAGTAGGGAACGTGCATTTTATACTATTTTCCATCATAAAAGTATAATAAATAAACCTGGAAATTGACTGTAGGAATCAATGCACTCACACACCCAAGCATATACAGTAGCTGTGGATACACTCACAAAACAATGCAACAGCTAGTTATTTTTACACTATTATCAAACTATGACAATTAAATCACAAATCTGGCATAAAATACATTCTAATACACACTGACATTACAGCTGAAAAATAGCCAATTTAAGTGATTACTGCAAAAATAACAGTCTTACTTTTAACCGTTACTCCAATATTTTAGATGTCATATTCTTTATTACATTTAGCTTAAGTTTACAGAATGTTTGTAAAGAAACAATACAAAATAACAATTAAACAGCACAGTGTTAGAAAGTTGGGCCATATGTACAAGGAGGGATCTATTGGCTAATCAACAAAGTTATCTACTGTATAGACAAAGTTTTGTTTCATGGTTGTGCTTTATTGAAAAAATATACACATTCTTAAAAGACATCTGTGTGAGTTGCTCATACCAATGTTGACATGAACTTAGCAATGAAATGCTTTGCAAACTGAACCCATTATGATGAATCTGGACCTGAGATTAACCAGTAAGCCAGTTACAAGCTTTCCTTGTTGTAGTCATTAGAAGTTCTGCAGTTCAGCTGGATAGACAAAGTTGCTTCTGAAGAGTTTATAGGCCAGGAGCTGTCCTCCAAATATCATCATCACCAGGCCTGAACCTGCAGAGGGGGATTAAATAACAGAGAATGGGATTAATCAAAGGATGGTTTAGATACCAACAGCAGCAGCTGTCCTCAAGAGACCTGAACCTGAAGGCATGTAGGAAGTGAGCTGCAGTAAGTCTGAACAGAAAAAGTAATATCTTGGACAGACAGAAAGAAGATAGAGAGAATAGGAAAGTAGAGTTTTCATTTTCTGCAGATGGGCCTGAAGAAAGATAAGGAAACACATGGAGGGGCGGTCAAAAAGATGAACAAGAAGAAATATAAATATTACCCAGAGCAATCCACCAGTGCTCAGCTGAAGGGAAGTCCGACATCACTGTAAACATATAACACAAATGTTTCAAATGCAAAAACAACTGTACTTTTCATAAAATCTACTAAACATAACCACACAATCACAAAATTAAATTTAGGATGTTGGATCTTTCTTAAGACGTACAGTGTAATGTTTAAAAATTATTATTGTGTGTACGCTTTGGGTTCAGTTTGGTGGTGGACACACAAATCTAGTGTCTGAGCGTATACATCTCTGACCTACAGCCATTACACCCAGTTACATAACCCGGCCTCCAATCCTATAAGCTGCTCTGCTCTATTGAGCTACTTTGTGTGTGTCAGTGTGTGTTTACCTGCTACAGTCATCGCAATGTGCAGCAGAGTGACAGTTATGGCGTAATCCCAAACCCACTCCTCTACAATCCAGGCGAACACCAGCCCGCCCAAAACATATGTCACTTCTGTGGAAATTACACCAACTGGAGGGAGGAGGAACAACATAGAACTTTTACTTTTCTAATATTGTTTTAAATAGCTCTCACATTTTCTTTTCAGCGCGTCATATCACATCATACTGTGCTGTAAACCAGAAACCAGATCAGTGTTCCTGCTATTGGACAATGTCTTTAGAGACTGGAGGTTTTCTTAATCTATGTGACCATCTTGTTAAAGTGTGTATGCAAATGATGCATCTATGATGACTTTGCCTTTCTTCACAGCAGACAATCTGACTCTGTCACAGTAGAAATTTAACAGCTGGTGCCAATAACATTAATGAGGTTTCTCTTCTACTTATGAGTCCCTGAAAGTCACAGTGACGGTGAACTAGCATGCACAACAATGAGATTGTGCAAAATTAACTTTTTACTACACAGACATGTCTTCAAGTAAAAATGTTCTCTTTGGGGCAAAGACAAATAGTCACTACCACTGTGAAGATCATAGCAGACTGTAGCAAAGCAGGGAGAGTGAGGGCAGGGTGGATCAGGCTAGTTTGATTTTAATATTATTTTTGATATTATATTAATGTAAAAAGATTTGGCACCGTTTTTTACAGATGATGTCCTTCCTGACACAACCTCTGCCAATTTTTCATTGAGTTTGGGACCACCACCCAGAGTGCACTGGCTTGTGCAACCTGACTGTAGCTGGGGTGTTACAGTAGTTAAATTGCATATTATAGTTTTAAGTAACATTAGCACAACTATGCTTCACCACTCTGGCTGGCAAAAAGTCCATAAAAACAGATACAATTATTTAAAAGTACTTTTATGTAAAAGTACATACAGTAAAAATGTACATAAATTATCAAATGTAAAAGCCATCACAATGCAACATAATGGCTCTCATTAGTAGTGTAAAATAATCTATAATCCGTGTATGAACAGCCTTTTCATACATACCTTTTCAAACCTAACCTAAACTACTGTAGTTGAATTCCTTCAGTTCTACTCACCAAGGTATTTGGGGTTCTGCCATGATGGTTGAGTTGTGTAGTCAAAAGGAGCCAACAAGCTGTTGATCTCATGAACCCTAGCAACAGAAGCAGGCATTTAATCTAAGTTATAGACGATATAAAGTTTATTTAGGAGCGATAAATCTCAGTATTTGTGTTTACATTATGTGTGAGTGTACCTGAGCAGTCCAATGCAGAGACTGACCACAATGTAGTACAAAGAGTAGAAGCAAACCATGCACATCAACAGATTTTGCAGGACGACCTAAGGAGCAGAGGAGTTGTTACATTACACCTGCAGACTAATGAATCTCTGCGGGTGTGAGCAGTGAGACCTGCTGTGTTTTTATAAACTGTCTTAAAATTCCCAAATCAATTTCGTCTATGAATGTTTGCCTTTGGCATTTGAAACATCGTTCACATCTCTCATTAAGGCTTGTCAAACACAGGTGTAACTAAAGACATTAATAATGGGGTTGCGTTCCAGTAATGTGTGCCGGTGCCAGCATCGGTGCATCCTGGCTCACTGGCTTACTGGCAAACCTTAATGGAATGGAGTCATTGTTAATCTTATTACTTAGACCTGTGCTTGTGCTTGCTTGACAAATCAAATGTCTGCTGTGATCATGGTCTTCATTTGCAAATTAATCCATCAGAAGGCCTAATCTTAGCCTAACATGACAAACTCGGCCAGTGAATGTTCAGTATTTTTAGCCATGCATGCAGAGTAACTCTCTCCATGACTGTGGTTCACACTGAAATGAGTTAACTGGTTTAAGATAAATTACTGAACCATGAAATGTGCTTACTATATATGTGATCCCTATCACATGTTCTTATAACGTTTGTGATCTTAACTTTTTTTCCACTGCCTCAATCTCAGTATTTCAATATGTCTAGGACATTGGTTTATGATCAAATAGCTGCAAAACAATTTCCCATCAATCTCAGTGGTAGGTTGCTTTGTGTTAGCATAGCTTTCTATGTTAGCATTTAGCTCAAAGCATCACTCTGCCTAATTACAGTGTCAAAGCTGCTAACACGGTCATAGACTCCTGGTGTTGTTGTTCGGGTGTATCTCTAATTATTAATCAATTCTAGGTCACCTACTCCAGATTACTTGCAAATGGAAATGAACTGTATTGAGAACTGGACATATAAAAGCATAGATAGGTTGGTATCCTCAGGTTGTAAGTATAAATTATCATTGTTTTTAAAACTGGCCCACAGTTAGGCCATCTCAGCTGGGAACCAGATGGAAACTATTTTCAGCCATGAGATATAGTTGTGTCTGAAAGCAGGGAAGTAGTTGAGCTCATGTTAATACCCTCAGACGCATTGAAACATTGTGGTTAACTCTGGTGTATTTGGCTTCTTCAGATTAGACTTAAAAAAACTGCTCTACGTAGCAGCTTTGAGACATGAATTTTAACCACCAGTAGTGATTTTTGGTTACACTCCAAACCATGCTTAAAAAGGAAAAACAATATTTTGTCATATTTTGACATAAAACTCATGCACTGCTCAGTTAAATGTTGATTATGATTACGACATAACTGAATCCATTAGAACAAACTGTACAGTAGCAAATGAAGTCTGCCTAAAGCTTAAACAAGTATTTAGCAAAAAATATGCTAATCCAGAGGATTATATTCCTAATATTACTAATGTGCAAGAAATATCTATCCAGCCCTGCATTATGGTGCCATAATTGTAACTTTAGAAAGCCACTGTGATTTCTGTACCAACATTAAAACTTGAATTAAAATGTCTGAAAACAGAAAGTAACTAATTAACCTGTATTAGAGACAATGATGAACACCTCACTGTGCACTGAACCTTTGCTACTACAACTCACAGACAATTCTCTGATATCTATTCTAATAAACGTTCTACATTGTGTCCTTACCCAGGTATCGCTGGGCGTAGTCTTGAGGGGAAAGGGTCCACGGCGTTTTATCAGTGTGAATCCACAACAACGACAGCAGTAGTCCAACAACATGAATGGCTGCTGGTCTAAATGAGTAATGTAGGCTACATGTGTTCATTTGTGTGTGTGAGAGCATGCTGGGTAAGGCAGTGAGGGTTGGATTAGATGAAATGGGATTACTACTAAGACGTCTGAGTAAATCCTGAAAGAGATAAAGGTGAACATGTTTTGATATAAGTGTGCACACATACACGAGCCAAAAAATGAAGTTGGCTTTAAAAAAAACACTACATGTAAGAAGATGCACTTAAATTCATGTAGTATTTTCATTCTTTTAGCGCACATGATATATTTCTGCCTTTCTGTTCTCTTTGTTTTCCCCACATCTTTTTTTTTTGCACCTCGTTTCTTTTTGCCCTTTTCCTGATTTTTTTTGCTTCTTTTTAACATCGTCCTTTTTTTCTTTTTCAGTTCTTCCATTGAATCCATCTTGGTTTATTTCTGCCTCCCTTAACCTGTTTTCTTTGTTTTACCTCCTTCAAATAATAATTCTAAAATAAAAGCGCAAGGCAGTGAGTATGAAGTATAATTAAAATTATTTGATTAATTGATTAATGACTTTACAGAATATTAATCACCATGGGCTCTGACAGTTCCTACTGTGAACACAAGGTGGTATTATGACCACACACAAGCAAACAGAGGTCTATGTAATAAGAACAAGCATGTGAAGAGCCACAAATGCACAAATGCAGGACTAGCAAATAGGATGCTTCCTGAAATAACATATATACAACATATGTTTTAGCTTTAGAGAGGATGAATAAAAATGTTCAAAAACAAAATATACTGTATGTATGTATGTATGTATATATATATATATAGAAAGAGAGAGAGAGAGAGAAAAAAAGAAAGACAATAAAATGATTTAGTTATGGCTAAATTGTGGATGAGGTAAATGCAGAAATGACGAGTCCCTCCAGAAATAGCCCAGGAAACTCTATTCTACTCTTCAGCGTCACGGTCTGCGTACGTGTCTGTGTGTATGTGCGGGGGTAAAACATGCACGTGCGCCTTTGTATCTCTGTGTGTGGGGTCTGCTTGGCTGCCACGGTAACCTGCATCATTGTAACCATAGTGATGGTGAGCAGGGAGCAGGAAGAGGGAAGGACATAGAGCAATGCAGGCATCAACTATTTACTTATTTATTATTTACTTCTGTGTGTGTGTGTGTGTGTGTGTGTGTGTGTGTGTGTGTAGTTTAAAGGAATAGTTCAACATTTCTGGAAATGCATTATTCACTTATGATTACAGTTATATAGATGAGCAGACCCATACCATCCTCACGCCTGTACTGTATTAAAAAGCTAACCAATCTTAGCTTAGCTTAAAGACTGCAAACAGGATTAAAAAGCTGCCCTGACTCTGCCCAAATGTAAGAAAAGGAGCTTTTAAATTCTGCTACTTAACACAGTTTTTTGTTTAATCTAAATGAAAATTTAACAATAAAAAAAAGACAATTTAACAACAACAACAGTTCAGAAATAAAAAGAGTGAAGTGACAATAAGAAAGAGCATGACAGTATAACCCTCACATTAAACAAATGTATAGATTAAATAAACTAAATACTGTATATCTTTAGCAGTGAGCCTTACAAATGCTAGTAGGTGGATTTAGCTTCTCCTGGAGAGAAACGAGTTAACGGCTTTCTGCTTTTCCCATTGATTCTTGTACTCATGCTGAACTAACTGTATATTAGTTCCAGCTTTATATTTACCATACAGTCACAAGCTATCGCTCAGCTATCTCTAAGCAAGAACGCAAACAACAAACAAAATGTATGTCCCAAAATGTCAAACATTTATCAGCAATAGGTGTTTGACCTTTTCAGCCTGAAGCATTTTACCAGTTCAAGGCCTAACACGAGTCTGAGAAATGGGACTGATTGAGACACATCACCAGAAAGAATGTTTACACCACATCAGTCAGTTTAAACTATATGTGTCGTATCCACAGAAGCAGCGATCTTTATCCACAGAGTCAGAGAAATGAATACACAGCATCTCTGCTGGTGTCATGGTGTCTTTTTAAGTTATTTGGAAACAAATTCAACAGAGAGAGCAGGAGAGAGATACTCTGACCTACATGTCAACATGGCGTGTTGTAAGAGCAGACAGGCTGCAATTACCATTCAGTGTGTGTGTGTGTGTGTGTGTGTGTGTGTGTGTGGTTTTGACGTCACACAAACACACAGTGTGATATCATAATTCATTCAAGATATACGAAAATAGGCAACAGCAATTTGGTGGGAGGAGGGGAAATGTGTGACAAGTGAGAATGTGACTGATTATAAAATAAGGTCAAAGCTATGCCACAAATTAAAAAGCACGCAAGCTATTGTGGATAGTGATAATGAGCAATGTCATCACGAGCCTGGCTCAATTTTTTTTTTACAATGAAAATGATCTGTAGCTGCAGCCTAAACCACTTCTCTATATTTGTGCCTCTTTCAGGAAATTATCCGATTACTAAGCCTGAAACAAGCCTTGTTGATCCCATTGGATTTCATCAGTCACCTGGCCTGTCAATCATCCTTTAATCCATTGAGAATTCAGCATTTCAAATGAAAAAAAAAATCCAGTCTCATCCACTTTCACTCTCCACACACATCTGTTCTTTTCATCTCCTCTCTCCTTCCTCTCCGATTCTTCCTCATTTCCTGTGTCCTCAGTCTCCCCCCTTTTTCTCTCTTCCTTCTCTTTCTAAAGCTCCTTTACTCTTACTTCTAGCTTACTTTTAATTATTTAGCTGCAGGCTTCCGTCCACAGCTGCTTACAATAAGTATAACACAAAAGTCAACACATTTTGAAAATCCCAATATCCCAAGTGGGCTCGTAAATGAGAAATGTAACAGTAAACAATGTAAGGCTTTGTTTTTGCACTCATATGTCTCCCACACTCTCTCCACATCTCGGTTGTTGCAGTCATCCTCCTGTTCTGTTTCTCTCTGTCCTTCTACAGTGTTTTCATTTCGATCCTTTATGGAATGTAAATACAGCAACTGACTGACCACTGCACCGGGGATGTGCCTTCCATATGAATCTCAACTAGTTTTTCATGACTTTCAGAACAGACATAGGTTTGACCGTCTACATGATAAGGATCTTTAAGATCTTACAGGCTTCAGATTCTCCACAGAATCAGGACAATCTGTGAAATGGTGAAGCTTAAATACTATTATTTTTAGGTTATGTGGTGTTTGGGATTAACATAAGATGATGGCACCTATAAGAACCAACAGAATGTGGTGATCATGGTGCCTAAGTGTGTATACAGTGTGGTTGGTTAGCTGTACAAGTCACCCTCGGGGCGTTTCACTTCTTGCCAATGTAATCTCAGCCATTTCAACAAATAATGGTCTCGGTCACACACACACACACACACACACACACACACACACACACACATTCTGCTGGTATATTTTCATTGACTACTTTCCAGCATGTACAGTAAATACAGGAAATGACACACATGCCAACATCTGCAGCGTTTTTGCTGCCATCTCTTTGTGTGCAGCATGTCTCTTTGTGTCTTTGTGTGGAGGCAGCAAAGCTGAAAAACTGAACGCCACTTGGAGTGTTTATAACTAACAACCTCTGGCCATGTGATGTCTAACTTACATGAACAAATACATGTAAGAAGCCACTTGTGCCAATATTGCAACTGCTAGATGCACAATTAAGCACAATTTTCCATACTACTTGCTGCAGAGTTGTGACAAATTAGTATGTTAATACTCAATTTAAACCCCCTGCTTACTGCCACAGCAGATCCAGTGCATCTTTCTCCCAGTTGTTCCTCAAAACCAGTCACCATCACGTCATCCGCGCCCTACACATGCAAGAAAACATGGCACAGAACTGTGTCACACGCACAAAGGCACACGC
>OMLM01017214.1:0-26650 GCA_900302695.1 Helostoma temminkii | reverse complement strand
TAGATGCACAATTAAGCACAATTTTCCATACTACTTGCTGCAGAGTTGTGACAAATTAGTATGTTAATACTCAATTTAAACCCCCTGCTTACTGCCACAGCAGATCCAGTTTTCCATTCAGTGGGTATCACCAGTGCATCTTTCTCCCAGTTGTTCCTCAAAACCAGTCACCATCACGTCATCCGCGCCCTACACATGCAAGAAAACATGGCACAGAACTGTGTCACACGCACAAAGGCACACGCATGCATGGAGAAATACTACCTTCTCAGTGCGCATACCAGTCACCCCCATCTCTCTCACTCTCTCACTCCCCCTTCTCACACACAGATACACACACCTCTGTGAAAACCTCTCACATTCCCACAAGCTTAGAAGCGCTTTGGGGAAACGGATGGAGCTGCCGCGTCTCGCTCCGGCTCAGAGGAAAGATAAACACGCTTTACTCTCGTGTTGTTCACTGGGTTATTTTTTTTTTCTAAAACGCAACAGCTTGCTACAGAAGTCTTTTTTAAAAAGATGTTTTTTTTCCTTTGATGTGAAATCAAGTTTTGGAACACGGAAACGGGGAAGAGCGAGTTTTACGCATTAAGACAACCCCCCACGTCCATCACACCATCGGCTTTTGTCTTTTTCCCAATCAAACAAGGTATTTTTTCCGATTGGGAATTACAGGCTGAGCATTTGCGACTTGTGTTAAAGGATTTTCCTTCAGACGTAATTAGGAGTTTGTTTCTCCGCCTTCATTGTCCTGAGCGCACATACTCGCCACATGGCGTAAAACGTGTTCCGCGCGGAGTAAAGTCACCAAAATATATTGATACTATATATGAACGCTCGCAAGTCAAACCTGACCTAAACAAACTGCAGGTGTACCGTCTCCACTGAGGGGCTTGGATGTTTATAAAGACTGTGCTGCTGTTTCCAAAAGCTGCATGGAAACTGAACTGTCTCCTGTCATTTGAATTTTCGCCGCCATGGCATTTTAGTTGAAGTAGCCTTCAAAGTGGAAGAAGGCTTTTTCCTATCTCCCCGAGGTTACGGCCTGATCCCCCCACTTCCTTAATGGCATAGTGACAGTGAAAACTCAGCGTTTGTAAAGGTAAGACTGAGCTGTCACACATCTCCAACTCGGACTTTTAACTACTCGCGATGAGACAATTCAGGTTGACGGCTCATCTGTCTTTCTTTTTAGTCACATCCATCTTTAATGACATTTCATATTTCATAAGCAGTGAAGTTTAGCATTGGCCGACAGCTTCTGGCAGTAGTGGCTGCATCTATTTGACAGAAATGGAAAAGCTTTCGTATTTATTTATTTATTTGCTTCGATACTTTCGTCCTCTGTCACTTGAGCTGCTGTGGCATGTGAATTTTCCAGGGTCTGGCATCAATACAGTGTTATTATCCTAATAGCCTGTTATCAAAACACAGCATATTACTCATTGGTGCCTGTATGTTTTACATATTTACTGATTTATAAAGGAATGAATGTACAGAATGGCCACATCTCTGTCAGGCTGCTATCTATTTATTATAGGGAACTTCCTAGTGGCAGAACAAAGCACGTCAGCATCCACGGCTTCAATGACAGGTCAAGGGTCAATGGTCAGTGTGTCTTCAGTGATAGGAAATTGTCCAAATTTGTTTAAATGCATATAAAGATAGTTTAAACACTAAAGATTTAATTATGTAATATTATGTAAATACTTTGATACACACTGCTGGACATATGATGTAACTTGTAACTTGCAAGTGTGTTCTCAGTGTGCACTAAAGGCTTCAGGTTTCCACATCAGCCCTACAGTAGCTGTATGTACTTAATATACCGGACAAGGCTTCCAGTTGTGATCACCTTATCCTGCTTGTACACACATTAATGCCTGAAACCTCTTGAGTCTGCAGCCTTGTGGTGTTAAAGTTGTGAATAAGATAAACACATTTCTGGAGAACTTAACAACAGATGGTCTGTCGCTGTTTTGTGTGCCTGCCTTAAATGCGAGTGAACTGATGTTGTTGAATTAGGTGTAACTCTCACCCTGAGAGCTGTTTGAGGAACTAGGGTAAATCACACAGCAAAACGGATTAGAGAGAGACACTGCTGCCAAATGTTTTACGCAGAAATGCATCCAAGTTTAATATGAGAATCATTAAGACGTCAGGCAACATATCGTCAAATCCTCCTCTGGAGGACAATTGTCACACTAACTGGATAATCATGTTTAGATGGGTCAGCAGTTTTTTCTCATTTGTCACTCCAAAGGTCCCCATGGAGAGATGTGCAAGCCCACAAAACACCACGTGGTTGTAAGATTTCATCTGAGGAAAATATTCACGTTTAAGATACAATTCCTGAAACTGAAAGCAACAGCGCTGCAGAGCAGTTGGAGACAGCTCGTGCCTCGGGATGAGTGTGGTTGACAATCAGGACTGAGGAAGATAGAATGAGTCATTTTTCTGGAATCGGCAGAGGCCTCACTCCAGTACACAGACTCGTGCCTGGCAGGAGGATCTTATGATTCAATTGAAAACTTGTAACAGTAGAGGTGAATTTACTGAGGTAATGACACTGATTCAGTGTGAAGGATGTGAGACTGGAAAAACATTATAGAATCCAAATAATGAAGGAATAAAAACAAACATCTCGGTGAAGGGGACAATGGATTTGACACTTATGTGCTTGCATCAGAAAATGTGCTGGCAAAAGGTCAGCAGGAAAACACAAATGAAACATAATCTCCAGACAGATGACTCACCCTTGAGCGTGAGTCTGCAGGAGAAGAGCAATGCACAAACATGTGCTTGCTATCTGTTTATACTTCCTCTGATAGAAACTCCTCTGCCTCCTCAGTCAGCTTTCTGCGCTCTTTTCTTCCCTAGTGTCTCCTCTAATGACAGGCAATGTCCCAAAGAAGTTGCGATCAAATAAATTGGACATCAAACACCTTTTAATCCCATAAACCAAATGGCAATCTGCTTCCCTGGTGAGATAAAAGCAGAGCAAGAACAGAAACTCAAGTCAGGATATGAGGCTGATGTAGAGGTCTGATAATTCAGGAGCCAGAATGAGCCAATCCCAGACCGCAAAGCTTGATGTTTCCAAAGTGATTCTGAATTCTACAATTTTTAGCATTCTTTGAGTCGATTATAATCAGCATAATGGTAGAAAACAACACAACTCCATTAGACTCTGGAATATATGATAGCTGCTATGTTAAATCTCTGTTCACTTTAGATCCACCTGCTGAGTGCACCTCTGTTCAGTTCTTTGTGGATGCATACTAACCGAGCTTAGCTCAACCCCCCCATTGGAATTTATAATTTGTAAATGGTACGTAATTAAAGTATAAGTCCAATATTAAAAAGTTACAGAAATGACAACAATAACCAAGAACCCAAACATCAGGATGAGTATATGTGCTGTTCATGGTAATTTGTCCATGTAAATAAACAGACATAAAGAGACTTTCATCTCTATATAATAATATGAATGAGGTACAATATAATCTGCTAGATCAACAGAAAACAGGTGTGTGCTTATTAGGGTTTGCCTTAATCACCTTCAGCTCATCAAGCATAGGAAATGATCTTGTTTTATTCTAGTATTCAGTTAAGTACTGACAAAAAGGTTTGCAGTTTCCATGAGAGTATTTTTTTTAACAAACGACCAAATGCACAAAATATAGTAGATGACTTTTATTGCCTGCCAGTATCAAGGCCTCTCATCAGACAGTAAAAGGAAGTCAGGGAGATTTCCATCTCCCCACTAACACAGAGATGTTTGAAATACCAAGAGCATTTGTAGATGGCAGATCAGAAAAATCCTAGAAACTATACCACTGCAGAAGCTGTCACCAGATGTCTCAAGGTGTCTGGCTGCTTCTCTGTGGCCGACTCTGACCTCTGACTTTTCTGGCAAAACAAGCAGAGAATTCCACTTCAGGGACCAACACAGATAATAAGTAAAACGTGTGGCTGTAAGAAACAAATCTCTGTCAGTCATGGGGCACATCATGTGTTGTCACCCATGTCACAACAACGCAACACCCCCACTTGACATGCTGCCTAGTGAGGCAGAAAAAACATCTTTAAAGGCTTGTGTTAATTGTGTTGTTGCATGTTTCAGATCATTAACAGAATTCTTGTTTATGGCACTGGAGCATCCTGCTGATGATCTTCTAAAGTGTAAAACACACATCTTAACGTGCAGCTGTTGGTTCAATTTATATTCTAATAGCACTATATAGTGAAAATCAACTTACACAAAAAACATCCTAATATAATTCCTCACAAGAAGGTCAGTGCTTTTTATTTATTTGGTCAAAGTAGCTCTATCATCATAGAGTAATACAGTTGCAACATGATCTGAAAATCACCCAGAGTAGTGTGTTTATAGAATATTAATAGACATCTGACATTTGAGACTCAGCTGCCAAAACATTCATGAACAAATCTGTCAGAAAAATAAAATCCAGGATGAAGAAAGCAAACATTCTTTGATAGGCTGATGGTGTTTAGACTGCACCAGCTAAATTAATTTCCTATTTGGTAAAGTGATTACTTAAAGATTAAAGTAATATAAAGTGCACACAGTTTGCACAAAACATGAAAAAACAACAGTATATTCCTTTAACACAGACATAGTCAGTATGTTCACTATCCTATACTATTGTACACTACTATATACTGTACTGTACCATAAGATTGTGTACTCTGCTATACTATATTGTAGTACATTACGGTATAGACTATATGATAGTGTACAATTCTGTATTACACCACACTATGCTGTTTGTACTACATGATAGGCTATACATATTATTCTATATATCATGACATAATGATGGCAATAATTCTTAACTTTGTAATAATGACTGTGGTATACCGTAGATGTGAAGTATTTCAGTGTGAGCTAAGCATTAAAATACTCAGCCGTCTCTTTATTTCAGTATTCCAAGTTAAATGTAGCGTAACAAATAGGTTTCATAAAGATAAGATTATTTACAACATTTTTGTCCTTGACTCGAGAAGGTAATTTCCCTCAGCCTTTGCAAAATAACACAGAGCAAACGTCTTTTCATGTCCTGAACATCTGCCAACACTCAATTAAAATTCAAGTTAGACACAATAATGATAAAGAAATAAAGCAACAACACACACTGGGGAGCCAGAAATAGTACTTAGTAGTGTTGTAGATAATCTTACATGTTTCCATGCGAGCCATAGACCCAGTACTCTTTTAAATCTATTAGAGCTATCTGGCCTGAGTTAACCTTACCAAAGCAGTTTATGCCACAGAAACAAAAACACATGGCTATAATGGGAGATGCTTTTCTCTTCGTACCCAGCACCATTTTTATCTTCCTGCTCATTCCTTTCTCATTGCCTCTCTTCTTGCTGCTTTCATTTCTTACCTCATCTGTGTGTTCAGTACAGTTCACTGAAGTGAGTCAAAATTTTACTCAGCATGCGTCAAGAGTTAGAAGCATCTCTGGAGTTTGTTACATATAGATCAAACTACCTCCTCTGTTCTCTTTCTCCCAGTCTTTTCCCTCTGGCTGTCTCTTGTTCTGATCCTGATTTCTTGCATCTTTTCTCTCCCCCAACTTACTTATTCTTTTTTACCTGGCCTGTTCCTCTTCTTCTGCTTTCCTAGTGGTTATGTTTCAAATGTTGTTGTTGACAAAGCTGTAGAGCTTTAGCAGAAATAACAAAATTAAATTAACACCCTAAATGCAAATGCTGAGAGCGCAGAAATTGCTGTGCTTCAACCTCTCTCTCTCTGTACTCACGATCTCTCATCATCCCAGGTGTCTCAGTTTCACTACTGTAGCTCTTCCTCTGATTTCATCCCACTTGCCAATTCCCGTTAATATCTGCACACAGTAATATAACCAGAAGGGATATATGGGAAATCCCCATTATTGACAGGAAACTGGCTTAAAGGTATACCTGTCATTAACTGTGCATGCAGCTGGTAGTTGCTATAGAAACGTGTCACCTAGCAGCAGAGCATGTAGTTGCTATAGGGACAATCATCATGCGATATCTCCTATAGGTAACTTCCTGTCGTCATACTACAAAAGGCATCTCCTCGCACAAAGACGCAGCACTTGCGCAGTGATCTGACACAGCAAGTGTCACAATGTAGAGGAGACGTACACATATTTTTTAAAGAGGTACTTGAAAAAGCATCTTTGAATATTTAAATGTCTGCACTAACGTAAGACATCTATTGTTTTAATAGTTTTCCCGGCTTGACTTTGAGTATGTTCAATTGCACAGTAGAACTAATTCAATCAATAATTATGTCAGCACATGGAGGTTAATTCATAATTTATTAAGGCTAATTTAGAAAACTGCTTATTGAGGTAGTGAAATGGTAAATGGAGCAGTGGATTTCACATTATTTATAAGTTTCATCAGATGAGGCTTTAAAAAAAATTGCACGATTACTGTGTGACTTTTTCACCACCCAAAAATATTGTAGCGGAAAATATGGATTTTCTTTGTTCCTTAATGGATTTGCTTTACACCAAAAATGGATTTACATATAGTATGAACAAACAGCATATTCAGTTTTAGTCATTTAATACATTGCTTTTTAGTGCACATTCTGTGCACTAAAAAGCCTTGTTGTATCAGATACCAAGTGGTTATCTCATTAGGCTGCTGCTGTGTCTGTTTCGACAGCATTTCATTGTCTATGCTCCACTTGTTTCTTACTCCGGCCTTGTTAAAACTACACATGCACTTGGATAGTTTTCTGCTTATCTACTGTCATCCCTGGCAAGAAGCGCACTTTCCTCTGTCCTTCCTGACCCCCACTTTGTATCCTCAAAACACTTCTCCTGTTCCTCTATTCTGGTTGTCATCCTTCCTCCATGTTTGTCCTGTTCTCCTATCCACTGTGTTCTCCACTTTCAATAAGCTGAGGAAATCTCTGCCCCTGCTCATGAAATTTTGTGTGGGTTCCTGCATGACACACACTAAGGAGCGAAAAGAAAGAAGAAGTAGAGAAAGCCAGTGAGAGGGAGCGCAGAAAACCTGAGAAAATAGGCTGATTTGTCCTTGTGTGATTCACCATCTGTGGTAAAGCACTTTCTTACACCAGTTTTACCAATAAAATTATTGACAAGAACATGTATAAATGTGACAAGCATCTGTGCGATCTGTGTTATTTTGAATGCTAAAAGCTTTGTCTGACTTTGAATCAAAAGGCAGACTTTATCTGAGATGTAGAAGAAACTAAAGGAAGGGATTGAGCAAGAGGAAAGTGACCAAATAAAATTAAATTTAGAAACAGATTTAGAAAAAAATCCAAGACAGAGGATGGGGGGGGAGTAAGATAAACACAGTAGAGAGAGATAAGATGAGAAACTGGAGGAAAAGGAAGTGAAGGAAAGAAAAAAAATACTCAGGGTCACAACCAAAATGCATTAGCACAGAGGGTGAGGATGAGAATGGAAGAGAGAAAGAGAGATTTACGGATACAGATAAGAGGAAGAAAGAGATACAAAGGATGTGAAAGCAAGGAGACAGAGAACAGACAAACCAAGGTCATGGGTGTATTCTTGTTCCCATGCTAATTTGGCTTTATCCTCTCTCACACACACACACACACACCTACACATGCATATACAAAAACAATCTGACACAGAAACTGTTAACCAGATAAATACACTTGTTCTGAAAATTGCACAGCAAAATTTGCAGCAGTATACCCCTGATGTAACACCATAGTCACCTTACAGTAATACCATTACCTGCTCCGCTCCAGTGGTGCAAGAGCTGAACCAGCCAATGTTACACATTATCATACTGAATAAAATGTAACTACATAAAAAGTGTTCTTATGTCCATTCTCTATCTCCTGGTCTTCCCCCTCTGGCTGGTTTTCCTCTGACTGAAACACAGAATACAAATTAAGGAGAGTTAGTAGCACTCATGGAGATCAACTGTAACATTCACTACCACAATTGATTTTAGGAATTACAGCCATTTTAAGAAGAAGACAACTACAGTGGAAGATTTCAAAATCCTTTCCTTGGTAAAGAAATACTCATTACAACAGCAGAGGTCGTGCATACTGTCAAAATCTACAATCAAGAGACACCTTCATGAATGTAAATACAGGGGGGTTATAAAAGGTGCAAACCACTGGTAACATTCAAGAACAGAAAAGACAGATAGACTTTGCCAAAAAACATCCAAAAAAGCCTCCCATTTTCTGGAATCAGATTGTTTGGACAGATGAAACCAATGACAGGAAGAGAAAAGTATGGTGAAGAAACAAAGCAGCTCATGATCCAAAGCATAACACATCATGTGTCAAACATTAGGGAGGCAGTGTTATGGCATGGGCATGTATAGCTGCCAATTGTGTGAACTCTATGGTGTTTATTGATGATGTGGCTGCTGACTAAAGCAGCAAGATGACTTCTGTGGTGTATAAGAATATACTCTGCTCACATTTAGCCAAATACTACAAAACCGAAAGGACAGCACTTCACAGTGCAGATGGCTAATGACTCTAAACTTACTAAATACAACTTTTTGCAAGACTTTTTGAATGCAAAGAAACTGAATATTCTTCAATGGCAAACAGCAGCTTTCCAGTAACTGAAGACAAAACTGAAGGCATAAAGACCAAGACCCAAAATCAAGAAGCAACTGAAGGTAGCTGAAGTGAAGGTCTGACAAAGTCCATGGGCTCCAGACTACAGGCAGTCAAAAAATCTGGCTATATTTACATTCATGTTATTTTTTAGTTCCTTATAATGGCTGTAATTCCTAATTGGCAAATGCCATATTTTTCTACACTTAAATCACACATTGACTTCAAATCCATTGTGGTGATATATAAAGGCAAAATTATAAAAACTCGCTGCCACTGATGCAGGAAGGATGGACAGCCATTCTGCACTGAACCTCACCAGCTGTGGATCATTATGACGATGTTAGCCGGTTTCAACTTTTATCCAAAATTTGTAGTACGGTACCAACTGTAGCCATAAAAACACTTTCCATACAAATTCTGCACCTTGGTTTTTCCACATCAAATATAGCCTATTTAATCCTCTTAGTGTTCAACAGGACAATGCTAATGTTTGTATGAGCCCAGATTAACAGATATTTAAACCCAAATGAAGGCCTCGAAATAAGCCTGTGTTTGTTTTAAGCCGTCTTCCTTTTAGTAACTATTAATAGATATGTGAACAGCTGGTGAGCAGAGACCATGATTCATTTGAATAGTATATCAGAATTGCAGCTCTGTAATTTTTTAACTGCAATGGCAACGTAAACATAAAGACAATAATAAAAATACCAAGGCAGTAAATATAGGATGAATGAGGAAACTACGATCTAAGACAGCGTGTACTGCAGTTTCTCTTTCTGTCTGCTCTGTTTAATTCTGGAATAAATATATGACAAACACACACACCTGTTTATGTTGTCCTGAAGGCTGACAGCCAACAACAAGTTATCACTAATAAACATAAAAGGTGGTTGTATGCATTTTGCATGATGACATCAGTGCTGAAAAGTGGTTTTCTTGAGCCTAAAATGATGACTGTAGTCTGACCCACTTTCCCTTTAAACTGTGTGTAATAAAAACCTGTCACCAGCAGCTTTGTAAGATCACTGCTGTACGTGAGGTGACACTTCAGCATAAAATAAGACAAACAGAGCTGTGATGATTGGTACTGGTTCCATCTGCATGATAGTGGGTGATGCAGTACTTTGAATACCAAGCGTTTTACACCTCCTGTAATCAGAGCATCTGGGAGACTTTGGCTGTGCTGAAATACATACATGTACCCACTGATGTTTGTTCAGCAAACTGTAGTAAATACACACACTTGCACATATTACTATAAATTTGTTACTAATGTCTGTGTATATCTGTATTCGCAGGATAAGTATGACTGCAGCAGCAGGTGTGCTAACGGGCTTGGCCAAGCTGAAGCGTCAAGACTCTGCTCGCTCTCAGCATCGGTCCATAGCAGCCACATCCCAAGGCCTGGGAAATGCTGCCCCAGAGGCTGCCCCTAGGTGATTGTCTAAATAATAATAAATACAGTATGAATACAAAAATTGCCATGGCTGCAATTGCATTGCAGCTACATTGGTGTAATGCTACAAAATGTGCAGACTCTTTACAAAAAGCACAAACATTTTTTGCAGACTTCCTATATGGTAGAAGCTGTTTTTGCCTCATTGTCTGTCTCCCAAACCAGAGTTTTGAGTGTTTTTTTATCCTTATAATCTAGAAGGAGGAAGCGACGCAGTGATGTTGTGGTGGTACGTGGAAGGCTCCGCCTCTACTCTGCCTCTGGGTTTTTCCTTCTCCTCGGACTAGTTATTTTGGCAATAGGGATCGGTATGGCAACGCTGGGATACTGGCCGCACAGTCCCTCAGCCAACACACCAGCTGGAGGAGGATCTAAGACAACAACAGCTGGAGGGCACAACACAAATTCCACAGGTGATAGAAATGGAACCATGGTGGTCGTGACAGAACGGGGTAACTCCAGCACAAGTCATAATGTGCAAGGTAAGGGCGTGTACGTTTGAGATTACAATCTCAAACTGTCTATGCAGTTAAAATATATATATAAATTGGCTCACACCATAAACATGTTCTGCGTGTCCTGTAGGTATACCTGCCAAGCAGACAGGCGGTTGTCTGACGAGGTTCCTGGAACAGAATCTTCACTCAGAGCGGATGAAGATGCTCGGGCCCTTCACCATGGGCATTGGGATTTTCATCTTTATTTGTGCTAATGCCATACTACATGAAAACAGAGACAGAGAAACAAAGGTAGAGTGGAAATCGATAGATCCACACACTTTGTGGAACATGTGTCCCTGTTTACCTGGTGCTTTAGAAGTCATAATAGAATTAGATTTAGCAGGTTATATAACAGCATTGTGCTTTCATTTGGAAAACGACGATGGTTAATATTCAGGCCCTCTGCCATATTCTCAGGAGGCAGTAATTCAGTTCTACACTGTAAAATATAACTTGTTGTTTCAACTTAAAAATGTCAGTTCAACATATGCAATTTGTCTGTCTAAAACAACTAAATGTTGTCTTGATTAAATATAGCATGTTGTGTTAACTTTGACTTAGTTTAGTTGATTTAGATGTATTAATTTATTAAACCAGTTAGGTACCTGTTTGAACTTAAAAATCTACGTCAGAACAGTCTTGTGTGAATGGAAGTCTTGTTTGAACAGTTAAAGAGTTATCTCTTCAAACTGCGAAACTGAACCAGTTTTCTTTAAACCACTAAAAAGAGAATAATTTGAGAGCATTAACTCAAACAATGCATGCTGTGACATCTCTGGGAGATGAATTCCTTCAACCCATAATTGTAAGTTAAGGCTTCAAGTCAGAACAACTAATGTTTGTAAGTTCTGACAGTAAAAAAAAAAAAAAATGAAGTTGAATTAGCTTAAAAATGTCAAACTTGGATATTTATGTTATATTAATTAAAAATATTAGCTGGTTTTGCAAAATTCCTGAATACGAATTTACAGTATAAATAACCTGTAGATCAGATTTCTTCCAGTGTTATCTCGGCAGTTTTCTTCCAATCACATTTCTTTAGTTGTTATGCCCTCTCTTTCTCTGACTTGATTCAATGAATTGTCTCCTCCTCAATTTGCTATTCCAGGTACTGTGATGTTAGAAACATGTATTCCAATGTCGAAGATATCCATCATGAATAAGAACTAATTTAACAACTTATAGTAAAATATTGTTCAATGGAATGATGCTTCTGGTGCTACTGTTGATATATTTATCTTCTGCACTAGATAATCCATATGAGAGACATGTACTCCACAGTCATTGACATCCATCGCCTCAGGCAGAAAGAGCAAAGACAACACCATCACCGCAACAGCACCTATGCAAGAGAGGCAGGGGATCTACGAGCCTTTGGAGGCGATAGTGCAGTTCGGCTAGCCAGCAACTCCCTCCTGGCCTTCTCTTCTCGGGCCGGAGGCAGCTCTGGAGGGGGAGGGGGATCTACAGAGGAGGAGGAGGTGCTCTTAGGGGATGAGGAGTTTCACAGGCACAGGGAACATGCCAGGTTGGACTGCAGCTTTGTGGGACTGATGGCGCCGTTCTACAAGGATCGTTCCTTCTGTGGCCCAGGGCTTGGGTTGGGTCACTCAGATTCAATGCGCCACCAGTGGTCAGTGGATGGAGATGGGGAGAAAGGAGGACACCATGCACGTTCTATTGTCTCCTCGTCCCTCTCTGCATTTACTCTGCCAGTCATAAAACTCAACAACTGCGTTATTGATGAACCAGAGATGGAGGCCATTACTGAGGAGGACAGAGGAGAAGAGAGACGGGATGGAGACAGGTCACAGCCTCTGAGCTCCATGGAGTCTCTCTCAGTTCCTTTAGCATCTGTTGCAAAGGCCTCCAAACCACCAGGCTTACACCGGAGTAATTCTGCCTCCTCCTCATCCCAGTGCTCTTCTCTCTCTTCTTCTTCCCTCTCCCCTGCTCCCTCATCTACCTCAGGCTGCTGGCTCTCTCCCGGAGCAGCAAGGAGTGACTTTGGCTCCAACTCTTCCCTGCACATGCTCAGCAGCCACTCTAAATCTCTGGACCTGGAGCGTGGGCCGAGCATGCTCAGTGTGCACCCAGAGCAGAGGAAGCACCCCAGCTGGCCACGCCTTGACCGTAGCAACAGCAGCCGCTGTAACAGCAGCAGCCGGGGCAGCAGTAAAGGCTACATGCGGCTGGAGAACAGGGAAGAGCAAGGGGATCTGCCGCTGGATATGCCAGCAACCTTGACAGTGAGGCGTGACTACAGTAAGCGCGAGAAGCTGCTAATGATATCGAGGTCCCATAATAATTTGAGCTTTGAGCATGACGAGTTTAACAGCAGCACATTGAAGAGAGGCAGTTCGGAGACTCGATTCTGAAGACAGTGAACTAAAAGTTGAAGACAGTTCTGTCTTTTTCTGTAAATTGCTCTCCAGACAGTATGAGTCTATAGTCTGTTTCTGTCAGACAGAAACTGCAGAGTGTAACAGCTGCACCCTGTAGGGAGCCCAAATGTGGTTTCAAAGACACTTTTTTAAAAAGAAAGCCGGAGAGTGAGGAGTAATGGACCATCTTGCACAGTAGAAGGTTGAGGCCTCATGTCAGCTGACTATGAACTCCTACTGTGCCAGGCCCAGAGGTACCTGTAGCCTACCCTGGCTGGTGACCTCTGAGGAAGTAGGAAGTGAAAGGAGACTTTCTAAACAGGGATCAATCCCAAAGCAGCTGTTTATTGGCAGCTGGGATTGATACAAATACATCACATTACATGATCAGCCTACTATAGACAGAAATTAACATGATCTCAACCCAGAGACAAGACTTTAGGGCAGATACTGGTTCATTATAACAGCCTTTAGCTTTTCTTAATTGATGCTGCTGGTGCAATCAAGAAAACACTGCAAGTGTTTTTAATAAGTCTGTTCCTCAGCTGGTCATTTTACATATTATTAGTAATCTTCAGCAATGCCCATATGGAGACCAACCAAAAATGAATTGCCTCTATTCACAATTAATGTCCTTAAGTCACCAAACTGGATTAGCTCATTCACAGACCTCCAATGTGGTTCAAAAGTCAGCTGTGCTCAGCTCCATGCAAGAGCTCTGCTTTTTTGGCTAGTGGACAATGGAGCTTTGTCCACAGACATTAATGATGAGCAGAGGCAAGTCATTGTTAGTTAGTTAGGAGATCTGAGATAATAGATACAAGAGTGATTTTTACTTATATAGCATCTTTGAAAACAAAACAGGATTAGATAGTCCTCAATGCGTTTGTATAGAAAGATTAATATTGACTTTTATCTAATCTGCCAGTCTTAACACTAAAACATATGAAAACTAAAGTGATCTAGAATCATCCAGGACGAGCTAAAAGCAAGTCGGAAGGATTTAAAGTCCAAAAGATACAGATACTACTGGTAAGGTATTTGTTGAAAAGGTAGTTTTTCTTTGTGTTTATATGATCATCAGATTGTAGTACGGCAAATGGAGAGACTGAATTACTTAAAAAGTCAGAACAAGAAAGTTACAATAATGTGGACACATTGCTGTAGTCACAATTTTGCTGCCATTGCTCTAGAAATATAGTAACAAATCAAAATCCCTGTTCTGCTTTTCTGGCTCTGCCGCAGACATTTACTTCTTACTAAAAAATATTAATTTAGGATATTCAGTCCATTATTTGCTGTACATATTCATCATTTTTGTCTATTCATAAACCTGTTCAGTATTATTTAAAGCCCTAATATTTGAATACTTAATATTTAACTTCAGTGAACCAAGTCTGAGTTTCAAGGAAGGATTATATTCATCAAAGATTTTTTTCAGTGATGTAATGCCAGAAATAATAACAAATGCCAATCACATACACTCACTGGCCACTTCATTAGGTACATGAAGTGGCCAGTGAGTGTATTAAGCCTCGAAATTGTTTATTATTTCTAAGTAACAGCCATAAACTTCAAAGTTATTTAATTATTACTTGATAATTGAACAGGATTGTCAGCAACTGATTTAAACAACAGATTTTCGGCTCTGCATGATTGAGGATACAGTACAATACCTGAAACAATACCCGAAGGAGAGTGTACACATGTATTTTCTGTTGTCTTTAAAGCCAGGGAGCTGTAACGATTAAATGTGAGCCATGCTGGTTCTTACCACAATGCATGTTTTCTGACACTTGTGTTGACTTTTAATTTTTAAAAAATCACCAATTACAACAGGATTGAGTGCAGAAGTGAATCGAGCAACAAAGTAATAATACGTCTGAGAGCATTTCTCAGCCACTACAGCCAATGATGCCTCCACAGTGCTCGATAGATCTACTTCAGGTTTGGCTGTGCTTGTTAGTTACCTTACGGATGCTGTCAGTTCAACACATTTGTAAATGGTGTCAGGAATATCTGCTCTGCTAGTTGTAATGCAACATGTGTGAAGGCTTACTTACTTATTTTGAGATTTTTACATCCTGTGTGCCCCCACTCAGCGCCATGTGTGTTGAAAAATATGGCATCTTTTAAGAGTGCAGGAATCTTGCCAGAGGACTTCTTTAAGCAGTTCCCATCAGTTTATGGGTCAATGTCCATTTTTACCCTCTCTCAAAATAAACAGTATTTTCAATGAATCACAGTTTGTTCTAATGAGTGCATTGGACTAAAACTTATTGCTACACATGGATTTAGACACTGGACCATTTTCTCTTCAGTCAGTCAGAGGGAGATAATTGTATCTTTGGGGTATTTAAATGCACAAACTACACAGGAAACATGTGTACAAACACACTGTCTGGTCCCACAATTTCCATAATATACACTCTTTTTTTTGCTCCTCCTTCTCTCTTCATCTTTGGCATATATAATAATAAGCAAAGGTCTAGATGAGTCACAATGAATTATCATATGTTCTGCTGTTCTGTGGGATCACACACACTGAAGGACCAAAGATTTTACTCACATTAAAGCTTGCACACATATTCCTCCTCATATGTAAATACAGACACAAAAGCGCACAAAAAGAAGAAGGCTGGCATCTCATCTCTGCCTGCGATACTGAGGAAACAGTTGATAATCCTAATCTTTTCTGAAGGCAGGTACCATATTCGTGCGGTAGAGATGAATGATGTTCCCTCTAGTTAACATTAAGGAGGTAAAGTAAAATGAACCCACTAGTCTCACAGTCTCCATTACTCTCATTGTTTGTTCCAATTCAGGATATCAGTGTGAATATGAAATTAAAGCTGAAATCTTCTGAAACAATAATTTTACCATGTTGTTGTAATATTCACAGATGTTGGTGCATCGCGTTTCCACAAGACATTTCGATACAAAATTGACCCTCTGACTCTTCTACAGTCTGTTCAATATCATAAAAAACAGCCAAGACAATCATGACCCTAAAGACGTTAACACTTGCACAAAGTAAAAGTGGCGCTGAAGTCAAACTATCAAGGACGCCTGTGCCACAACACCTCCTATAACTACATTTTGGTTGCTAAGCACTAATCTTATCTTGACCCAGGAAGACAGATTGCAAAAAGCTACTAAATCAGATATTCCGACTGTTTCATGGTGAGTTGGGAAGAAATCCAGGGAATCTAAATGCAAGTGCCTTTTCTCTGTAGTCCTTGCTGCTTTGACAGGTGGTGTATCTAAATCTCAATTTCCACTTTCTGAGGAACACTGTGACCAAGCACAGCACACACTCATTCTGCATCATCTTGGTGTTTGTTCAGTCTCCAGCCAATGTGTTACGGAGAAACAGCTCGCGCCTTCGCACCTCAGTGTCACACACTTCAGCAGGCTGAGGGGCTGTGAGTCTGTTCTGAAGAGCTTCACAGTTTTACAATATTCTATAAGATTATTACAAGACATGCATAGGGTTATTGATAAATCTTAAATTTTAAATCTTTTTAATAAATTTTGACTGATGAAATGTAACATCTACATATTATAGTATAATCCTGGTGTTAGCATGATAAAACAAAACCAACAACTCAAGTTTAATTCTGTGTTATGAACAACGTTTACCTTGTTCACCATCTGTGTTTGGTAGATATAGACACAGAAGCTGTTGGAAATGTAAGTTTTGCAGGTTTATCATCTAGTAGGTATTTATAAAAATTTTGTTATCAGGTCAATACTAGCTTCATCCTTTAAGTGAAAAAGATTAATTTGCCATTTAGCTTACACATATTTACCATGTCACAGTGCAGAAAGTGATGCTTTCACATTTCTCGTAGCAGCAACACAAATAAAAAGAACTGTTAAGTAATATGTATTTCTGTTAAAATTAACAAGAGGGTGAAACATTATAACTAACATGCCAATGTGCCTCACACATGTGTACAAACATACACAGGCACACAGATGACATCACTACGTCCAGCTAGATTACATATTTATAACCCACATCAATAGAAAAGAGTGACTTTGAAGACCTGAGGCACAGGTGACAGGAGACAGAGAGATGATTGATTGTTAATACATTAATATCTGTCTTTTCTCTCAGTAATAACAGCATGCATGTATGTAGTGGATGAAAAATAGAAATAACAGTGTGCGTGTTGTGCATTACACCACTGTGTTTTTGCCAAAAACAACAGCAGTGATGTGGGCAGTTTACTAACATAATCAGCTAATAAATAGAATAATTAGTACAACACATCTGGAGGGTAAATTGAATGGTTTGCACATTAGCTGAGGAGAACGACTGCCAGGCAGCCAAACCGCATTCACGCAGCTGTCACGGATAATAACAACACATCAGGATTTGGGATGAGTGGTGCTGAATTAGTAAAGCAAGCGAGTCATCCAGTCAGAAACATATTGGTTTCTAGAGTCGTGAACACTATGGCACTTATAATTTCTGATAAGGAAGAGAGGTTGTATGTTTATTTTATTAAATCAGGTTTCTTGTGACTTTCCAAAATGTTCAGCATCCTGCAAGTCTCAACGATTCAAAAATAACCAGGCTAAGAGATTTTGGGGAAAAGGTTTCCATACTCACTATTATGGACTAGGGAAGAATACCTGGTATTAAAGGCCACTTCCTTCTCAAAAGTGGTCATAGGTCCAGTGTACTGAAGATGTTTGTCATGTTTTTTTGATCAACTTGTGCCTTGTTGTCATTATGTCATGATGATCACCTCCCAGTTATACCTCCTCCCTTTGCACTTTTAATTTTTTGTAATTAAGAAGAAATCCGAGTTTCCCTTCAGCGTGTGTCACTGAAGGAGCCTCGTGCCGATACTTCCAGTGTGTTAGTGCGTGTTCATGTGTCTATCTGTGTTTGTGCACTTGCCATGAGGCAGCAGTGGGGGTGCCAGCCTAGTTGCCATAGCAGCCCGGGATGTGCTCTGGACCCCTGCCTGAGCAGTAAACTCACTCACGCACACAAGCACATAGACACACAAACCGAGCTTTTAAAAATAATATAACCCATAACTGCCAGCCATTAAATAAAACCAACAAAAATCAAAGCAGTTGTATAGATCTGCAATCCCAGCGATAATCCAATTGGCTGCTGTACCACAGTGATAATGGGCAGTTCAGCACAATTTATCTGATGCACTTGACCTGCATTTATCAAGTGACACCAGGCAGGGAGCTAAAATGATACTGAATAATACACAAATTAAATGCCGTTCTAAATCTAGGCAAAGACGAGGCGTCTTGTTCCCAAATTTGCTCCATGACTGCTTTGCTATGCCACCAGTCTCTGGAGGAAGTGAAAAGCACTGCAGGCTGTAATAATACTGGTACTGTAGGTTAGGAGACTCGACCACTGGCAATGTAGTGACATGATAGTGGAAACTAAAGTGCAGAAGAGATCAACATGTGCTCAATGAAGCCAGTATTATACAAATGTTGTATGTGCTGTTGTATTTTAACTTTTCGGGGTCTACCTGAACCTACAGTAGAAGGAGCTTGTTACAGATCGTTATGTACCATTTAACCATATTCAAGCAACTTTCTGACGCAAAATCTGTCCTTTCTGCTGGAGGATTCCCGAACTTTCAAGATGACTTTAGACACACAGATAGTTCACATAAACAAAGCCACTGTGTACATCCTTAGGTGAGTCAGAAAGCTATTCACTAAAAAGGTGTAAATGAAATCAATAAAAGCATTAGAAATGGATTGAAATACACTTTAAGGACACATTTTTTCCAGATGCTGAAAAGGTGTAAATGTGTGTCTCTCTGCAATAAGTACAGACCCTGATCACTTTCCCCTTTAATGTTCTGTATAATGAAGAGTAACTTTTGTTGTATTCATTTATGATGACATGTTAAACAGCTGAACAGTTGCTATAACTGAACTACTAAATGGTACAGTACATTCTTCTACTGGCCTTGTTTTTGGTACATAAGAAGTATGTAACATCTGGATATGAGACATTTGAAATAACAAGAAAGTCAATTAAATGTGAAATTGGACCTCACTAAAAACTGAAAGTCAGGACTGTCACGAATTCAATAGTGTGGACCCAAAAGCAGACACAACCTGTAGGTCAGGAAAAACAACAGGTTCTTTAATTAACATGTGAGAAAAAAGAAAAAGAGGAAACTAAGAGACATAATGTATAGGATCATGACAGGACCCCCTGCAGACCGTACTCCTCCCAGTCCCCCAGATACTGATACTTTTTGGTAACAGCTTCAGTTATTGCAATATAATAGACACGGACGATAGTAAATGGGAATTTATTTTTGGGTTGCAGAAATAAGTACTGTATTACATTTCTTGTGAATATTCATCCCAATAAAACTTAATCTCTCTGAAATTTGAGTTCCTTGGCTCCCAAGTTGCAGTTTAAAGTTCAAGTGTGAGGTTATTTTGTTTAATAAAGTAAAATCTTTTTTTACAGTTGAGATTTTGAATGTTCTTTTGAATCTGGTGCATTCCCAAATAAATTTACTGGATTTTTTTATGGTACCAAAGTGGACACCAAGGACACTTCTCTTCGTGTACAAATAAACCACGGTTTTCAGAGATGGCAGATGCTGTATCCAGTGAAATGCCAGGAAGACTAATTACAACCAGCATGTTTGTCCTTTTCCATGAAAAAAAAAATTTGAACATTAAATCCCCTTTGCATCGTGACCTAAATTATCTTAATTGAATATGTTTTCACAGTTATGTCTGGGTACGAAATTGATTTGACATAGCGATTTCTAAAATGTTAGTTAAAATGTTTAGTATAAAACACAGTATTTCTACAGTGATGTTCATTAGAGAGAGACACACACACACACACACACACACACAGCCAGCTCCAGGTGAGTCACCAGTGGGCTTTTTCTTCCTAAATACAGTCTCTGCCGTTCTATTTCTACACCCATCTGCTTCTTTTTTTCCTCTTGTGGTTTCTTCTCTTTTCTTATTATTTCCGCCACATTCAGTCACCGCCATCATCACACTAACTCCTCTCTTTCTCTCTGCCTTTCAGTTACTTCCTCTCTCCCTGTAATACCTTTAGTATTCTCCCATATTTTTTTTACAGTTTCTGTCTGTCTCTGTCTATCTCCTCAGTAAGGACATGGCAGCAGGAACAAGTAGAGAGCCCCAACAGGAACCATGAGCTACTGTAACAGCAATGTTAATATTTCACAAACTCTTCAATGAGTGCCTCTCACACACACAGGTGGCGAGAACAGCTAATGAGAGAACCTTTATGAGTTTATAATGGTACAAATGAGAGCTCTGTCAGAGCAGATCGTATTCCTGTTCGAGCTGTCTAGTGTTTATCTGCCTTATATTTGTTCTGGCAAATTATGATCACTATTATCTAATAAAAGATACCATTTACACCTACAGAACTAACATCTGATTGTATCTGGAAATCTTCGATAGATAAGAACAAAAGAGAGTTGAAGGATAATACAAACATTTAGTATTTCATCAGAAGCTGAGATATCCTGACTCTTAGTCTCTTGTATGGGCCAAGTTACAAAATCACTGCATCCCACACTTCCTACAAAGTGCCAGAGTAATTCTAAATTCACAACTCCTGCTCAAAACACATTCTAGGGTACAAATTTGTAGCTTTAAAAATAATCTGAAATAACTACACACTAGGGTTGCTTTTACTCACCTTAGAGAGCTCAGGTTGGTTCCAAAATTGTTTTTGATTTTGTGCCTTTATTTGACAGCAAGGTAGAAATCCAGGCATGAAACATGGGAAGGGAGAAAAAATAACACACAAGATTCAAGATTCAAGATTAATTCCCTGAGGGAACTGATTATTAACAAAGTAAAATTAAGATTCAAAGAACTCTGGGATTAATTCTGGGATTAATACAGTTATTTGAGTCTTGAATCTTGTATGTGATGCAACAAATACTCCTTCAGGAACATCTGTCCTGGTCACTTGCAGTACACCCAACACAACATTACTAGTTTCCCCTACCTCTGCCGACATGCTTTTTAAACCTGATATCTATATACAGGTATAAAAAACATGACAAGAATCTTTTCAGCCTATATGGCTGGGCAAATGTTAAGGTCAGTGATCTATGCTATTCACATAATGTATCCAGATACAGATTCCATATGTTATTATGGGTATAAATGGGGTAAAAAGACAACCTGACACAGATTTAACCAGGCATACATGCTTTTCTTGTGATATCATTCACTGACAATTAACTGCATCGTGCACTCATGTAATCAAAACTAAATAAGCGTCATGGCTTCAATTTTAGATGACAGACGTTTAGTATGACATTGTAGCATTATTTAATTCCACTTTATATCTAGCCAGGTCAGTTAGTGACTAAATGTTTGGGTGCACTGAGGAGCACTCTGTAAACACTATAAATAGTCTTTCGTGAGGCCATAAGCAGTTTGTGTAAACACATTTGCGTTTTAATCAAGCGTGCATGAGAACCAATATTAAATGGGTAAGAAGTGAAAAAGAAATACATATAATTTAATTATATGCGTGCAGTGGAGGACAGGACGAACAGAGAGACAGAGTCAGAGAGACCCGAGGGAAATTAAGACATTCTGGAGGTTTGCTGATGGACACGATGGTAGAGAAAGAGTGAGAGTGGGTAGATTGACAGAGAGATCGCACAGCTACTGTGTTTGTGTATGTACATGCATACTTTGTGGTTTGTGTGCATGTTTGTGGGACTTTTAAAAGTCAGCAAACAAAAAGCTTCGTCACAACACACATCTTTGTGTCGGCATCTTACACACAAATACTGTACACTGTGTGTGCTGTGCACAGTGATATACCCATATATCCTCTCAGCTGATGGTATAGACGCTGCAAGACCATGTGTGGTCTCTGTCCCCATTAATAAACTATAGCACATGCATGAATGAGCTTATCTGTGTGTGTGTTTGTGGTTGTGTTTGTGTGAGAAAGTTAAAAATAGTGTCCATGTGTCAGTTCACATTTGTCTTTGTTTGTGTGTTTTGCCTTAAATTGTGTCCCATAGACTAACAATGTATTATGTCCATAAATTATCTGTTATGGACAACTACAATTATATTTTATGTGCCCATGTGTGTGACTATCTATATGTGTGTGTGTGTGTGTGTGTGTGTTAAAGTTAAAACCGCCCCCTCTTGTATTTCCCATCTCTGCAGGCATCATCTGCCTACTCAACCAATCAAGAGGAAGCGTCCTAGAACTCTCTTAATGAGCCAATTAAATTAGTGCTGCTGAAAAGAATGACCTCAGGGCTTTGAGCCTCCTCCTCCTACTGCTGCTCCTTCTCTATCCTTCGTTCAATCTTCAATTACCATTCACTCTCTGTCTCTTTCTGTTCTCTTCCTATCTGTGGCTCCATTGCTGTTAGTCTCTCTTGCCTTTCTCCATGTTTATCTATGTTCTTTTGTGTACCTGTCTCTCTGTCTCAGATGTTTCTCTCCTTTCCTCTTCCTTAATGTCTTTACCCTTCCTACTTTGACCAGCCTAGTTACAGAGCTCTTAGATAGACTGGCAATGGGAGCTACAAACACACACATTTTACAGAGAGGACCCATTGTTCAGAAGTTTATAGTTATAAGGCTGTTCAAGAATTACTTTTTACTAGCATTAGGGTGTCACACTTGTTGTGACAAACCCAGAGAATTATGATCAAATACTGCAGTGCCCTCAAACTCTACAGAGCTTTTCAAGTCTCTTGCAGTTTATTGTTTTGCTTCGTCATCAGTGGTCTTTCTCCAGCAGATTTGGGGGGAAATAACTGTAATAGCTGTAACCCGCTGTATGCTAAGTGCAACAAACAGCTGGCAGTTACAAACAGTTAGTGAATACATGGTTAAAGATGCAATAAATTGACAAAGACATGTTCTCTCTGACATAAAATGTGAAGTATACCACGCACATCAAATATTCATTTGTCTTCGAAAAATTGTTTGAGGATAAACTATTTATCCCTTACTATATTCACATTTAAGACATGATGAGTATCCTGCAGCAACATGTGTGTGATGAGAAGATGGAGGAGACATGCTAATCAGATTACTATGACCTGCAGTTGAGTAGGAAAGAATTAAGAATGAAGTTAGAGTTGGAATACGACTGGGGTCTGGTTAAATATAATATTACACTCTGTGGTGCTCTGTGGGTCTCCCCTCTACAGTGCAGCGTAATGTCTTACCTCTTAATCACGTTATTCAAGTGAAGCCACATGTAACAGTAATCATTAACACACTGAACACAGTGTTTGAGAACTGCACTTCATGTCATAAATGCTGTTTCTCCTCTGCGTTTGTGGGACAGTCCCACAGGAAAAACAGCCCATACGGCAGGTGCTAGCCAAAACAGGGCTCAAAGGACCATTACTTCTTCCTAAATGACTTTTTCCCATTTCAAATCCATATATTTCCATTTTTTATGTTTTATGTTGCTATATTATATGCCACAATTGCTCAAAATAGTGGTTATTATTTTTTCTGCACAATTTATTGTATTTCTCTCTGCATATGTATGCGCATTAGGTACTTGACATATTCCTAAAATGTAAACTCTCTCGACTGATCATTTTGTACTAATCAAACCATTCGGTCACCCCTTGTGCCTTTTATGGAAGCATCATCATTTAGCCATTTCCCTTGATGTCATCATCATCTGAATAAGGTTAAGGTAATTCGCATAAGCATTTTGCCTACAATGACTGTGTCTGCAGACAACATCTCAGTAGAAACAGTGACATGGAGCAGAGCATTTCATAACAACTCCTCACATGTTGAAGCAGATGGACAGCAGTAGAAGACTAAATCTGACAGCTAAGAATAAAATAATGTGACAACAACAAACATGCAATCATAACCAGATGACTGAAAGTCCACACCCACTCCTGGTCTCTGTTCCAGCATGCTGAAACTGGCATAAATAACATGAATCTATGACTCCACCATGACAAGCTGGTGGGGACTCTCTAATGGTGTGTGATATTACAAATTAATTGCTTTGCAGTATCACTGGAACGCCATAGTGTACCTAAAGACTACTGCTGACCATGTGCAGTATTTTTATATCAACTGCAATGTTGTTAAACAATGCAACTTTTGGTTAATAACCCAACAAAGCATTTTAGGACAAGAACGAGGACTTAATCTTTGAGCTATGCACCACCAAAAACTGTGCACACTGAATAATGCTTGATGACTAAGAGCAAGCAGGAAACAAATTAAAGCTTCTGTATAAACTGCAGATTATTTTAACAAATAACAGCAAACTATTTTTGGAAATCTGTTTCTACATGCAAGAAAACATCTGTTGTGGTCTAGATTTAACTGGGTAGAAACCACACAGCATCTGATTTTGTCACTAGGTATCCAGATCAAACTCTGTGCTCCGGACCTGAAGAGTGCCTTATACATATTTAAACTGGACTGGAAATGCAACACCGAGGCTGTGTACAGGAAGGGACACAGAAGGCCTTACTTCCCGTGGGAGATTAAGTCCTTTAATGTGTGCAGATTTCGGCCCTCTGTAAAATTGTATCTTTGATTTCTAGTTTCATCTATTGGTACAGTGACTCACACAACAGCTTTTCCCCACTTTAGATGTGATTTTATGTTCTGACATTCTGAACTGTTCATATGATCGATTATATAAACAGGATTTTGTGCCGATCATGTAACACAACACAGAGGGAGCTAACCCTGGTCCTTGTTTGCCAACTATGCCAGCAGTGGGTAGGGCAGAGAAAGTTGAAAAACAAGCAGGACTGTGGCTCCTGAGGGCCAGGGCTATCCACCCCTGACATAGCTGAAAAATGCTACTGTATGTACGGTAAGATAAAATCACCATTTAAAGGTGTATAACCTTCTTCTTCGCCAGCATTAGAGAGTCAAACATGCTCCATGCTAAATATATATAACTCTGTAAAGACTGTTCTCTGTCGAAATATAAATAATGAATTGGTGATATGATTTAGCATGAATGTAGAGCCGGAGCCAAGTTTGCCTTAGTACTGACACAAGAAGGCAGCGAGACATAGAGGAATGAGACTGGATTGAATTTGTCCCAATTAGTTAAACAGTAAGTGAGTGAGCGAGACGTCGTCTGTAGCTGTCTGCTATAATTGGTTCAGTGGGACAATGAGTGCCCACCAACTGAAACGCACACACACACAACAAAGCATTATAATAACCATAAGTGCCTCTAAATGTTAACAGTGATGTCCTACGGTTAACAGCTTTCTGACACACACACATCCATATTTTCACACTGCATATCAGTTACACTGTTTGCTCAATAGTCATTCAGCAGTAGTAACTGCAGTGACATTATATACAGACGATAAAAAGTACACACACAGGCATTCCAAGTGTTTAGAATAAAAGATGCAATCACAACAAGACAAACAAAAACTAACTTGAAGCTGCAACAAACCAAGAGCAGATGCTGAATAAAAAACGAAATCCAAAACACATGGTGATCACAGGCAAAGACATAAACCAGTGCAACACATACACACACACACACAAACTCATACAGTTGGCAAAAATATTACTGTGTAAGAGTTACTGAAAGTCTCTAAAATCTTGACAAGACACAGACATGAGGTATTGTATGAAATGCTGTCCAAGTTTTTTAAATTAGAGGTGGATTTTGATGCATACCGATATGATGATAGCACACTGGAAAGTGACAGCTAATGATAACAGCAATGAGAACAGCATAGTTTTAATTTTATATACAAGTATATACAGTAAGTAGTTATGCTACAGTGTGTATGACATTATTAGTTTTGTAAAGATTAAAAGGAAGAGCTCACAGAAGTTTCAATCTAGCATGCTTTCTCTCATCTGGCCAAGAAGAAGAAAGACGAAAAGAGAGTTGCGTGGTTTTGACAATTTCACCAACACCCTCATGAACTATTTCACTTCAAACTGTTCCAGTATCTACAAATGTCTGCAATTTGTTTTATTCTTTTTCATACTCAGCTATTGTAAAATCATCAGACATGTGTCGTAGCTTGCTGGCATCCATTAGTTAAACTGTTACTGTATGTACTGCATGTATCAACTTTAAGTCCAGTCCGGTTATGCCACACTTTACTGTGAATTCAGAGAAGGTCGATATGAAATGGAAGGACACAGAAATGACAGAAAACCTTTATGCACACAAACACTAATTCTGGCTCTCCTTTCCCCCTGTCTCTGTTTACATTCCTTTCTCTGATATACATTATGCTCACACACACAAGCAAACACACTCCTCAAACTTCCACTGGTAAAATAATGCATATTTGATCTGAAGTCACAGAGTTATGAATTATACACAGAGCAGCTTACACAGAGCTTAAAAGCTACACTGTGAGTGTGTACTGTATGAGTGTGTTGGAGTGAGAGGAACAGAGGGAGAGAAACTGACATGCACTAAGCAGAAGTCTTTGAAGTATTTGAATATCACAGCTAGGGAACATTTGTTCTCAGCTGATCATGTGAGCTGAATAAAGTTATAGTGATATTTAATTTTTGTATGCATAGATTTAACAAATGACAGATGGGAAACATATTAAAATCTATAATAGATATACAAACATTATATACAGTAAGCAATTACTTATGAATTAATATTAAATAAATATGCCAGTGGGGG